>PVHY01007255.1:0-68671 GCA_004024945.1 Uropsilus gracilis
ATACTGGGTTAGAGCTCTAAATACAGTATTTTTCCAACTATATAAAACATGTTCAGTAACAAGATGTGGAAAGGATGGCTATTCTAAAATGGAAGAACTAAACAGGAACATGGTGAGAAGGGGGGAGACAGTGTACTTGAAAAAGGAAATATTATCATAAGTAAATCAGGGTTCTCCGATTTTTCTTTGTTCTTGTTTACTTATGTCTTGTTAGTAAGAGCCAATATAGTCCACCCAAATTTGAGAGGGGGGAAAAAGGTTTGGATGATACAATAGCACTAGAACCAGAAAACTAACGTAGACTCAATTTCTAGTTATAAACAGCATTCTTCAAATCTCAAACTTAAGACTTCTCAAGCAAACTGTGATGTAAAGACAATGCAAACAGGAACCAAAGTGGAGCAGAACAGATTTCAGAAATGCAAATCTGTCGAAGTCAGCTCACAGGTAGCCAAACTACAAGCTGCTTACATTCTCTTTGTCGTTCTTACTTCAACTATCTCTCCAGTTGAGTAACAGTTACTTTTCTTAAAATTCTCATTAATCTGATTTAAACTAAAGCAATGCTCTAAATAAAGCCAAGTTTGCTACTGGGAATGCAAAAATGGACAGCATTTTCAACCCCATTTTTTAAGTAGAATTTATATAGCAAGTCATTGAATTATTACCAAGAAAATAAAACCAAAAAGCAACATACAGATAAATATAAATTGCTATGAAAGGAGAACCTACCATATAACATCAGAGACACTGACATAAAATATCAAATGATAAAAGTAGTTTCCCACAGAAATTATAACAAGAAGATTATACTTACTAAATAATACAAAAGATTTCTGGGGAAATTCCATTTAATTTTCAAACCATACCACATTATTCTTGTTTATTACACAATGTGATACTAACGATATTTCTTGTATCATTATATATGTACACAAAAGCTAACCTTACCTTCAAAGACATCTGTCATTTTGCAGATATGGGCAAATGTAGCTCCAGTTGCCCAAGTATATACTACATCCATTAAGTGAGGTTTGAATGAGCTTAGGTAAGTTTCCTCATCAATTTCCAATTTGGCTTCTGCTGAAACTTTTGCAATTCTTTTAGCACATTCCTTTGGAAAAAAATTTTTAATTTAAAATTTCTTAATTACATTAAGATCTTTAAAATTTTCTTTAGGTTTCCAAAGTCAGTATTCAATAAGGTGCCTAGACACATGCCTACATTTTGGATATTCTGCTTATAGGCAGCCACAGTACACATTATATTGTGAAATAGTCAAAAACAGTTTCCCCATCATTCTTCAGCAGTTAACTAAGAAATGTATCATATGATCACGATTTTAGCTGTTCACATCTTACTAAAAAAACAAGACTTCATTCATGTAAGTACAGCATTTTTTTTTTTTTTTGAGACTAGGCCTCACTATGTTGCCTGGTGTTGTCTCGAACCCATGGACTCAAGCGATTCCTAGCCTCAGCCTCCCAGTAGCTTGTATTATAGATGCATGCCACCACATCCAGCATAAATGCAGCATTTAACTCACTTTCAACTGATGCGCTGACAAAAACCAAATCCAACAAGAATGTAATAGCTAAAAGAAAAACAAATCCTAAGACAAAATACTTTCCCCCCACCATGGCTTTAGCAAATATAAATCATACTTTCTCACACAAGAAATCATTATTTCCACTTTGTAATCTAAAGGTCAAAAACCCCTAGACTGTATAAAGACTTCCCTAGTACTGGAAGTTTTAAATTTCTTAGTAATAATAAAGGATGTTAATGTTTCACTGAAGGGGGCTTTTTTATATTCGATCTTATTAATTAAAAGCAAATTGAATGGGGTCCTGCTTTATAATTCACTTTTCATTCTTCTCTTGCAATGTCTTATAGTTGATGTTTCCCTTTCTGTTTAATGTAGAAAAGGCAGATAAAATTAGTTGATCCTATGAAAATAATAAGACAAATTCAAGCCAGGTGGGGTGGCGTGCACCTGTAATCCAAGCACTGGGAGGCAAGAGGCATGGGAGTGCTTGAGTTTGCAGGTTCGAGATACCCAGGACAACACAGCGAGACCTGGTCTCGAAAAAAGCAGGCACGGCAGGGGGCGCCTGTAATCCCAGCTATCAGGGAGGCTGAGACTAGGGATCACTTGAGTCTGCGGGATTGGGACTACCTCAGGCAGCATAGTAAGACCTAGTCCCAAAAAAAAAAAAAAAAATTCATTATGACACAATGACACATTCCTGCGGCTTTGAAGAATCAAAGATAATTTCTTAATGTAAAAGATTTTAAAACTTTGTTATAAACTATAGTGAAAAGAAGTACAGAATATTAAGATACCTAAACCCCAATCCATCAAAAACACATTCCTAATACCAAGGATCTAGACTTGCAGTATTAAGCTGCACTCACAGCAACTCTGTACAGTTTATTATACTGGTGGAAAAGAATGTATACTGAAATAAAAGTCAAATACTATTAAAATTGTATTGAGTGACAATAACATCAAATGACATATTTAATCATGATGCAAACAGTCTCTATGGAATGATAAAATGCCATGATTAGATTGTAAGAAATGTTCACATTACAGTATTAGTACAACACCGAGTTAACATAATCTTACCTGCATTTGACGAAGTGGTCCTGCTAACTGCTCTGTTAATTTGGGCATCTCACTAGACTAAAGAAGAAAAAGAAAGTTTAACCATGAAAACCCCAATTTTCTGAGTACACACTATTCATTTAAACTGAATACACACTATTCATTTAAACAAAGCTTTCATGATCCATCAATATCAAATTATAAGACTTCAGTCACTAGCATTTATTTATTTTTATTATTTTTAGAGACTAGGTTTTGCTATGTTGCCCAGGGTAGTCTCGAACCCACAGACTGCTAGCCTCAGCCTCCCAAGGAACTGGTATTACAGGAGTGCACCACCGCACCCAGCGAGTCATTAGCATTTAGAAATTACTATTCCTGTCATCCAGATTTGTAATATTTTCTTATTTCAAAGGGAAATAATATACACTGCTAAATCTGTAAAGTATTGCTAAATTAGTTTTCTGTGACAGTAAATGGAACTGAGGGAGACCAAAACTGCAAAGAAGTGCTATGATGAAATCAGTATCATCAACTTTCACCAGTTGACTGTGAAACCATCTTGAATTCTAGGAAACAATTTCTGGAAACTTAAACTTTGGGATAAAAAACATTAATACTTTATATTTTTTATTTTACCTACATATTTTGAGCTCTCAAACCAAATTTAAGATAGGTAAAGCTTTAACCTGAGTTTCAGTGATCTTAATATTACCTTCCTGTAAGTGCAAAGTAAGTCAACTTCTTGATAAGAGTATCAGGAATTTCAATCTATTTAAATCTCGGTTTAGTAAGAGAACACTTTGGTTTTGTATCTGTTCATGTCAACAGCTGCTGACCTTCTACTGGTCACCTCGAGCAGAAGCACTGGTTCTAGTGAAGCATTGTACAAATGCTCGCCCACACGCAGTGTACACTGTTTCCTAATCTCCTGTAAGTCTCAATTTAAGCTGCATCAGTGAGGGCTTTTTTAATGAGTTTATTTCAAAGCGTCACCTCAAATGTCCAGTGGTGTCCAGTGGTTCTCAGCTGGCCCCTCTCCCCAAGACATTCTTCACTTCATTTATTACATATTTTACTGTTTCTCTGAATCCACAAGCATGTAAGTAACATGAGGTCAAAAGTTTCTGCTGAATCTCTAATGCCTAGATCTCTACAGTATATACAGTAAGTGCTTAATAAACACTTGTGGATACTTATACTATTAAAACTATATGTGATGTTTAAGTTATTCTTAAAGATATTTTAAAGAGTGGGGGCTGTTTTGTAAGGAACACATTTTCAATACAGAAATTAATATATCAAATAGATTTTATTGTGTTTATAATAAAAATCTTACTATTTACTTTTTTTTCTGGCTAGAGAACATTCGTTAAAAAGTATCAACAAAATTCCAGGCAACTTCAGTGTCATTTTCCATGTTGATGTTGAAAGGCACCACCACAAGAATTGATGACACCACAATACAATAAATACTCTGTGGTTTCACTGAACAACTCTTAACCATACATAGTGTCATCTTGCTCCAAGATTTAAGAGTTATGGTTTGGGAAGTTCAATTCCTGTGAAGAGGTAACATATTTGGCCTTACAGAAGAAAGGAATTTTGCAGTGCCACATTGAGGGAGGGAAAAAAACCCACAATGGAAGAAATTACCCAGCTGACAATGTCTGACATAGGCAGGAGACCATCAAACTCCAGTCTCCAGGTCTCAGATCTACTTAAAGGATATTTGAAAAATATTCCTAACAATTATCTTTGAAGCTAACACAAAATTCTGACCCTAAGAAAGATAGCCTAATAGAATATTCTGTAAAAGTAGTATTCTTCATATACAAATTACTCCATAGGTGCACAGAAAGCATTCTCAGGAAAACATAAATTACCTCAGGATTACTGTTTTATTATCACTACCATAGAACCCCCCCAAAGTCATACAATACTTAAAATTTAAACTAAGTATATACTACAGGTCCTAAAAATTTAAAGAGCAGTATTAAACTATTTTAGAATATTACTTTTAGAATTTAATATTAAGTTATTTCTAGAAGTATTTAAACTACTGTTTTAAAATTATACATTCTAAATTATCTTAGAATTTATTATCTATAATCTATTTTAGATTTTAAAAATTATGTTTAGAAGAATGTCTTTGTCTAATTCATATTTTGTCATTTCATATACAATAAATTTTAAATGTGATAAATGAAATATGCATTTGAGTTTTTAAAACAAAGGATACTGTGTTTTGGAATAAAATGCAAGAGTAATTAATCTGGTGGTATTCCATCTAGGATCTCTTTTTTTTTTCAATTTCTTTAAGGACTGTTGCAAGTAAAATAGTCACTCATATGAAAAATTTATTGGAAACCCTGCAATAAGAATCTTATGACTACTCAAATCTTGGCTATGGAAACTAAGACACAGTCTTGAATATGACAAGTGTTATGTAGTTACTCTCCAATGTTGGGAGGAGAGATGTTAATTCAACTTCACTATATAGCCCTTTCAATTTTACTAGTTTTGTCTGTTTTACTTTCACTCCTCTTTTTCTTTCTAGGACTGTCTGATTAGGCCAGATATATAATCCAAAAAATTTTTAAGCTTGGAATATGGTCAATGATGACTGCCCACAACAGCATTTCATTCTGCTTTCGGACACCAGGATGCACTCCTCTTACCCCACTTTTTAGAAGGTCAAGTGAGTTTACAGAAGGCCTACAATAGTATCTGCTTTGAATAACTAAGAGAATTTTCACTTTAATGAAAACAGTGAAAAAAGAGCAGTGCCTAAAACTTCTGTTGAGTCATCCTAGAAGCAATTCACATTGCTGGGCAGTGAATGTGGTATCCCCTAAGCACCTTCTCCAAGAACTATTTTACGTAGGCTATGTATTTATCATACCATTCCTGCTTTTACTGTTATGTGTTACATACGCCATTATTATTTTAGGTTTTATGTGTTATTTGGTACATTATTTTTTGGGTCTCAAATGCTAAATTTCTCCCCATGAATTAGTAATAATTGCTTCATTACTTTATGCCATTTTATCTTACAAGAAAGTTTCAGAAGAAGCCAGGAACGGTGGCTCGTGCCTGTAAGCTTCAGCCTATGAAGCGGCCGAGGTTAGGGATCATGGTTCGAGTCCCGCCTGGGGCCCCATAGCGAGACCTAGTTCCAAAATAATAGCGGGGTGTGGTGGCGTGCGCCTGTACTTCCAGCTACCTGGGAAGCTGAGGCTGGGGATTGTTTGAGTCTGTGGTACCCCGGGCAACGAGAGCCTGCAGTTCCACAGGCAAAATTAGCAAGACCTAGTCTCAAAAAAAAAAAAAAAAAGTTTCAGAATGTTATACTTTCATATAGTAAAGAAAACCTGTAATGCAACTTTATTTTTCTCTTACTATGTTTGTACTAAAGTTTCTAATCAACTTTACCATATATAAAAATGAAGTAATGATTTTATAACAATAATACCCATAATATTAACAGTAAACTATAGGATGTTTCTAGTAAGAAATAAGATGTGCTGAATTGATTAACTCACATTTTCTTGAAACACAAAACAGCTTAACAGTGCAGTTGCCTGTTCTGCAGAAAGGTCATTGAAAAGCCCATTGAACATCATCTCAGTTAGAAGCAGTTCATCAGCACTATACCATCATGCACCAAAAAATGAATAAATAAATATTAGAATATAAAAACACACATATACACATTCTTAAATGTAATTTTTAATAAAATGCTATTATTTGACCATGAATTATTAATGAAAAGTGACAAAGATTTATCAAAAGAAATGTAAAGTGCTATATTTACAAGTTTTTTAAAAAATGTAAAATTTCATATGAAGATCCCATTCCCACAAATACCAAAATGCACATAATAAATGAAATATAGAACCATTCCTTTTTCCAAAAATGGGCAGATATTTTAAAAGCTATTTGCTTTATGTAGCATTTTCATATGCCTACAGCAGGAAGAATGGGTGGTTTACTATTCCATATTAACTAGTAGTCAGCATTGTATTTCAAGGTGAATCTCTTTTGATTTTGCCATATACATAGCAATTTGGAAGTAAAGTATGATAACAAAGTAATGTACTGGCAAAGATTTTCAGAGATTTGGGAGAGAAAAAGAACAGAAGAAGTAGAAAATTTGCCTTTCAACTTAAGAACTTCATTTGAAGTCCTTTACCCACATCTCTGAAAAGCAACTGTAGGTCAGCTGGTACTAGAAAGACTGACACTACCAAAGATTTAGCAAATATTCTAGCAAACAATGTGTCTTTTTTTAACTGTTCTGGTTGAATCATCTCATTTTAGGAAAATTCTTTATGATCTGAAATGACTCCTCATTTCTTTAATATAAACAATCTGAACAATATAACTATTCAGAGAGGAACATTATAATAAAAAAATTTAATGTAAGTAATTGACTTATTGTAGCCTGAGTAAAGCTAAAATTAAAATATCTCAACAATTCCCAAGTGGGGTTATTGCAAAAGCTTTTTTGTGTAGGAAATGTCTCCACTTAGTCCTATTAGAGATGGGTCATTATTATTGAGAGAAATGAGTATCATCAGAGAACTATTTTTTAAAAACAAATTCCACCAATAGGTTTGTTTCAAGCAATGAATTTTTAATTATTTTCTGGGGGAAAATATCATTTAACTCAAATTACATCATCATCTATTATTACCCTTTTATTAAATGATTTTAAACTTTAAGATGTTTTATAAAGAAAACTTGATTAGAAATCTTAATTAGAATCCATAGGGCCCGGCATAGTGGTGCATGCCTGTAAGTGGCCGCCTAGGAAGCTACGGTTAGGGCCAGGGATCACGGTTCGAATCCCGCCAGGGGCACGTAGCAAGACCTAGTTCCAAAAAAATATAGCTGAGTGTGGTGGCTCGTGCCTGTAATCCCAGCTACCTGCGAAGCTGAGGCTGGGGATTGCTTGAGTTTGTGGTACCCCGAGCAATGTGAGCCTGTGGTTTCACAGGCAAAAATAGCAAGACCTAGTCTCAAAAAAAAAACAAAAAAACACGTACCCATACCAGACACACATTTTATTACATAGTCTCTGAATGTTATGAATGTATATAATCAACATGCACAATGCAAGAAATCACTGCTCATCAACTGTCAACCTTGAATCTGGAATATATCCATCTAGTAAGTACAATTCCATTTTTAAAACAAATTTCTAACAGGTACTAGGTCATCAACAGTTCTGTTTTTTCTAATCCTTGCACTGTCAAAGTACAAGATTTCAGATTCAAATACCTCTTTTAGGGTCTAGTTTATCATTGCCCTATTTTGCATCATCAAACATTAAAAAGAAAAAATTTGGACAAATCACAATTTTGTTGGGGAGAGAAGGGTATTACTTGCTTCATACTTGTAAAGCATATTCACATTCAGATTTATATTCTAGAGATCACAGATGGCTATGACAAAGATTAGATGATCAAGTTAATAAATGTTTTTCATCTCTTATTTATCTGTTTCTTAGCATCACCACTGTCCACAGTACTTGACCAGTTAAGAACCACATGAGGGAATATATTTAACAAGTCATGAAAAAAATTAGACAGTCATAAGTACTTTTAAAAAAACAAGGTCCAACTACGTGCAAAAAAATGAACCTAGACAACTCCCTCACACCATGTACAAAAATCAACTCATAATGGATAAAAGACTTGGATGTAAGACCTGAAACCATAAAATACATAGAGGAAAATTTGGGCAAAACACTCCAAGATTTACATTTCAGAAACCCCTTTCAGGATACATCTACAGATGCTAACAAAAAAATAAAGGAAAACATAAACAGCTGGGACTACATCAAATCAAATGTTTCTGCGCAGCAAAAGAGATAATAAACAAAAAGAAACCCAACTGAAAAGAAAAAATTGCCCTCCCTAAAAGTGATAACAGATTCACAAAGAATTCACACAACTTAGCAAAAACAAAGCAAAAGCACAGTCAAAAAATGGGGAGCACTAAAGAGACTTCTCCAAAGAGGACATACGAAAGGTCAATGGGCATATGAAAAATGCTTGACATCACTAATAATCAGGAAAATGCAAATGAAAACCACAATGAGACACCATCTTACACCAGTAAGAATGGCCCATATTAAAAAAAAAAAAAAAAAAAAAGGCACCAATAAGTGCTGGCATGGATGTGGAGAGAAAAAACACTTTCACACTGTTGGTGGAAATACAAACTAGTCCAGCCACTACAGAAAGCTGCGTGGAGGACCCTCAAGCTACTGATATGGAACTACCATTAGATCTAACAATCCCACTTCTGGGAATCTACCCAAAGAACACCAAAACAGTAATTCAAAAAGACACCTATACTCACACGTTTATCGCAGCACTATGCACAACAGCCAGAATATGGAAACAACCCAAATACCCCAAAGCTGATAAATGGTTGAAAAATATATGGTATGTTTACACAATGGAATATTATTCTGTAATCAAAACCGACAAATATGAAGCATTTGTGATAACATGGAATGATCTAGAGGGAATATTAGCAGAAGTCAGAAAAAGACAAATTATATATGGTCTCTCTAATAGATGGGATATAGGAATAACATAAGGCCAAGAGAAAATCAAAATAAGGTAATGACAGCAAGCAGCTAGGAAGGGAGGAATCAGGGAAGGGAGCAGCACAAGATCAAGATGAAGGCTCATGGGTGATAAAGGTAGAAAGAGAATCCAAGGAAATGCAATGATGCCGCACGCATGCACACACACACGCACGTACACACCAAAATGATTACTAAAAATAGTAAAAAATAAATAATAAAAAAAGAAAAGCAAGAAGATCCAAATTTTTATCATAAAACACTATCATTAAGACTGATCTACTGACACAAAGGAAAATACAGAATTTTAGAATTCCCTTTTTATCCCTTGAAATATTCTCCTTATTCCTTGAAATTATTACTATTCCTTGAAGTATATTCTTTATTGATCTAGAATTTTCTTATGGTCTGAGATTTTGAGTACATGATCAATTCCAAATGTAGTTTTTTGTCACTTTGTGTTAAACTTATGATTTCAGTAATAACAGTAAAAAATTCTCTTTCTCATCATGGGTAGAAAATGAAGTTTAGGCTGTACCCAACTGAAGGCTAAAACATGACCACAAAAGTATCATTTATAAATTTTCTTAATAAAGGTTCCAAAGAATACCTAATATATAAAAGGGCTTATGATATGGGAGTCCACCAAGATAACAGCAGAGTGAGGAACAACAAAACTGAATCAAAACAAAGCCAAAAACACATAACTTGGGGCAAGGGGGCAAGGGTGGAATGGTCAGGGAGGGTGGGGGGGAGTGAATCCCTGGGATTACAAAGATGTGGAATTTACATATAAATTTAAAAAAAAAAAAAGCCAAAAAAGTCCTGAGAGAAAAAGTGAATACCAGCCTATACAAAAGGAAGTAAAAGATCTACACAGTAAGTTCCACAAGATGTTAAAGGGCACAGCAACAGAAGCACATAGAAGGCTATCCAGTGCTCATAAATGGGAAGAATCAATATAGTTAAATGACTATCTTGCCTAAACTGATACACAAATTTAACAAATTTCTATCAAAATGCCAGAAATTTATTTCAAAGCAACTGAAGAAAAATACTCCAACTTACATGGAACCACAGAAGGCCTTGATTAGCAAAAGGAACTTTTAAGAAAAAGATGGAGAAATGGAAGTATAATGTTCCCTGAACTCCAAACTTTACAATAAAGCAGCCATTCTAAAAACAACCTACAACAACAAAAATATGATACTATATATTCCTTGATGCCAGCAATAAAGATTTTTTGATTACTCACTTCTGTCGCAAGGGAATTAAAACCAAAAATAAATAATTAGGGATATCTAAAGTTAAACCTCTTTACAGCAAAACAAAATATAAGATAATTAAACTGGCAACATTAAATTAGAAAAAACATAACTGAAAGGATTAATAGGCAAGATATATTAAAAACTAAAAAAATGCAACAAAACAAATGACAAATGAACAGTAATCAAAAAAAAGATAAACTTATGTCACTTGCAGGAACATGGGTGTAGCTAGAGGGAATCATGTTAGTGGAAATAAGCCAGAAAGAAAAAGAGAAATAAGTACCAGATGGTTTCACTTACATGAAGGATACAGGGAAAACAAGCAAATGAACAAGAATAATTTAAACTGTCAACAGAACTGAAGCATAGAGCAAGGGGGCGGAGGGATGGGAAAGCTGGGGGAAGGATGGACACAAGAAATTAAGATCTTTCACAGGTGTTAAGGTAGTGGGAAAACCTCGGTAGACAAATGATGTTAAAAAAAAAATACACACACATCAATTAAAAAACTATTTTTTTTAAAAGAGAGAATAGCTAAAGGGTCAAAAGACACAGGAAAATGTTCACTGTCACTTCTAATAGTAAAGGTGTAGATATAAACTATAAGGAGAAACCACCTCACAACTGTTATAATGGCACATATCAAAGGAACATGAAAAACAAATGCTGGAGAAGATGCAGAAAAAAAGAAACTGTATTATGCAGTTGGTGGAAATATGAACTGGTGAAATCATTATAGAAAGCAATCTGGATTTTCCTTAAAAATTTAAAAACTGAAATACTGTAAGACCTGGCAGTTTCAGTCCTGGCCATAAATCTACAGAATATGAAACCAACCTCATTAACAAAAATCTGTATGTTCTACAATAATTCTAGCATTAGTCACAATAAATAGACTCAGTAGTACGCTAAAGCTCCTTCAATTGACAAATGTATCCAAAAGATGCTATACATACCATGGACTATTAACACAGCAGCAAAAACAGATGAAATGTAACCATTTTCAACAAAATTGAAAGAACTTGAGATAATTACATGCAGCAAAGCAGCTCACAACAACAACAACAACAAAAAAAAAACAAATACAGACAATTTGACAAAGTAAAAATAATTTAAAAATCTACTGACATCAAAAAAATTTTCCTGACTGGACGTGATGGCATGCATCTGTAATCCTAGCACTGGGAGGCTGAGGTCAGAGATCACTTGAGTCCACGGATTCTAGACTACCCCAGGCAACATAGCGAGACCTAGTCTCTAAAAAAATAGCTGGGCGTGGTGGTGCCATGCCTGTAATCCCATTGCTGGGAGGCTGAGGCTAGGGATCACTTGAATCCATGGGTTTGGGACTACCCTGGGCAACAAAAGTGAGGTCTCTAAAAAACAAACCAACCAACAAACAAAAAAACTGAAAAAATTTCCTGAAGGCTGAGGTTAACAGGGAATGGGGACGGAAACAACAATGGAGGGTAGTATTTTTAAATAAGGGGAAAAAGCAGCAGTATCTCCCACTTAGTTTCCTTTATAAATTTGAAAAACATAAGGTCTTAATAAACTCATTCAGTAATTGTAAGAGCATTACTCTTTTTTAAAAAAAGCAAACAATATATCAATGTATGTGAGAAGACTTCTAAAAAAAGAATCAAGTCAATATTAAGCTTTTACAAACAGTTCTAACCATTGAAAAAGAAGCAAAAAAAAAAAATAAAATAAATAAACCTGAGTTCCTACTAGTAAAATGAGAGTTAAGTCAAGCAAAGACATCAATGCAAACAAGGAAAGACTTATCCAAGAAACTATAGCCCAATGCCAGAGGCAGAATATGACTACATCACAGAACACAGGACAACAATCTAACACAAGTTTATTATACAGGCAATGCTGAGGAGCCTAAAATCAGATTGGAGAAATCTATTGTAATTTTCAGGAGATTGTGGGAAAAAATTGCAGGAATTAGCAGAATGTGGAGTGGGAAGGAGGGAAAGGTCATGGTAAGGAAAAAAAAACTTTAAGTGGGATGTGGAAACACAGGCTAAAAAGAAGGGCAAGCACACACTGTATTACAGAATTTATACTGAAAGCAAAAGAAAATCAGAAGGATGACCTGACAATTTCGTACTTTGGAAAAGATTTTCTGAAAGGAGTATAAGAGAAGGATTACAAAGATTCGAGATAAGGGGAACTTTAGGAGGGCCATTTGTTACAGTTGGAAGCACATTATTAAGTGGTAACCATTTAAAAAGCACAGAGCTAACACTAAGGAGGATATGAGGAAGACAAGGAAGAGTCTTTGATGACTCCCATTTTTTGCCCATAGCAGCTGGCTGAGTCTTGTTCAACAAAATAAGAGGGAAAAGCAAATCTTAGGGAAAAGTCAACATACTCTGATATATAATATTGCTATTTCTATAAATGAAAAATCTATATTAGAAAATACATAAATATTTATCATTATCAGAACATCCACTCTAAGATTAAGTCTACTTCTAATAAGAAGTTAGTTTCTATATTAATTGATAAATACGACATATTTTATAAATATATATATATATATATATATATATATATTTTTTTTTTTTTTAGCCTAGGTCTCACTATTTTTGCTTGTGGAACTGCAGGCTCATGTTGCCCAGGGTACTAGAGACTCCAGCAATCCCCAGCCTCAGCTTCCCAGGTAGCTGGAACTGCAGGCGCACACCAACATGTCCAGCTATTTTTTTGAGATTAGGTCTTGCTATGTGCCCCCTCCACGATCCATGCGCAACCATGCCCGGCAACGACAACCGCAATCCCTGGCCCTGGCCGCAGCATCCTAGGCTGCCGCCTACAGGTACTGCGCAACCATGCCCAGCAATGACATAGTATTAGAAAGAAGGAACCCCTAACAGTTTGCCTCAGTACAGCAGTATTAGAGTCTAGATTTAACCCTGGTGAATTATTAACCTTATGGTACCTAGGTTTCTTGAATTACAAAGTAGAAAAGTTGAGCTTTAAGTTGAAGGAAAATTAGAAGGCTATGGGCAAAATCTGTTAAATATATTATTTGCCTCACATAGTGACTGAAAGATAATTTTGCATGAGTCTGTGACCAATTAAAAATCAAGAGGTTTTACCTAAAACTGTGAATTTCTGCTTTTCTAATCTGAAAAATGTATTTTATTATTCTGCACTAACAATTAATTGGGGCTGGTTAGCTGCTGCCCCCTTTTGGTGACCAAGAATAGCTGTTTGCCAAAGTCACCTCCTGACCCTTTGTAGACATCTGATAAGGTAACATCTGAACTAGATGACCAGTCTTAACATGAGTAAGTCTTTACCAGAAATATCCAAAATCACATACAGGTTCTGCAATTCCCTGGTCCCATGCATTAAGGCCATAGTGAGAACATTAAAAGCTTGTTTCAAAGTGCTTTTTCTGGATTTACTGAGAAAAATGATCATGACTATGACAAAATATTATAATCTCTAGGGTGATAGGAATGATCTCAGTGAGACCCTGCGCCTCATGGGTCTTTGACCCACAGAAACCACCAGAGAAATTAAAATGATTGTTGTTTCAAGTGATAAAGTTTTAAGGAGAACTGTAAGCTGGCAAAGATTACCAAAATAATTAATAACTAATAGCTTATAAGCAATTTTAAGCTATGGTCTATAATAAGCTATGCTATAAATACTTTACTGTTAGGCAAAAACTTATATAAAATAAAATCTATCACACGTATAAGATTGTTATTAGATCAAGTTCCAAGGAGGGAAAAGGTGAATTGTAAAAAAAAATGAAAAGTTCACAAAATTGTGTATAAATTTAAGACTTACATAATTATGTCAAAAAACCCAGTTTTTAAAAAAGGAAATGTGAAAATATTAATAAAGTTCATGAGAACTGCTGAAATCCAAGAGATTTTTAAAATTCTTTTCTGATTTCTTAATGTCATGGTCAAAACTTGCGTTTAAATAGAAGGTATTGCACAACTTTATCCAAAATACTATAGCCCTTGTTTGAAAATCAGTATCCTATTTAAAAATCAATTTTCTACAACAACTAGGTTTTACCTGCTTATTTCACAAGCCACTCGTCCTTTCATCTCTATGACATCAGAAGAAGTAGCAAAGCCCAGTCTCCTTAAGACACGTTTGCGACACTTGAGTTCATCCATCTGCAGAACAGTTCTGGCTTTCTTTAGTTCTCGCTTTGCAGATTTAATATCTATTGCAATCTATGGTACAAAAAAGAAAATACAAAAGAAGGTCATTAATAAAGTGAATGAAGTAAACTGGGATTTATTGTGAAATTAAACAAAAAATATTTTATATGGTTACCTTAGAACATACTTCTCAGTTCAAGTTTTACATTAAAGCTTTGTAAGTATGAGCACATATTTATTCAGTTAATATTAGAGGTCATCACATCATTTAATTATGAAGAGCTTTTGTAAGACCAGAAATCAGTTTTCTGATCAGTTTAAAGTATAAAACAAATGTACTATACACAGATGTACAAAATCAATAATGACTTCTGTGGCATTACTTCAGGTGCACTTAATGAGCATATGTATATGTGTGAATCACCTGTGATTGTGATAATCAAAATTATACAAAATATGGATTTGGTTGCAGTATTCTTCTGAATCCCCATTTCTCTTATTTCTATAGCACTCTAAAAAGGTATGGTGGTATGACCAGAACATAGTAGCTAAACAGCACAGCAGGTAAAAACAAAACAAAACCAAACATTCGAGATATACAGAAGGTTCTTAGATACTTTACAATATTATACAAGAGCATGAATGATGTATCTGAAGTTATTAAATACCAGTACAAATGTTAAATATATGAAAAATATAGTAATCTAAAAAAAATGACAGAGCAGGGAGATTTAGGAGTTGTTAAATGTTTAAGAAGAAGTAGAAACCACAGTTCTTTCTAAAATGGGAATGGGTAAGGAGAATGGGTAAAAAGAAAAAGAAAAATCCAGATCAGAAATCTGGATTAAGTAGGAAAGCCATGAGACTTGCAGGAAGTAGAAAAAGTCAGTGATGAGTTAAGATAGTCCCTCCCAAGACAGGGTTCATTTGACAATTAGTCATAATCCTAAAGCAGCAAATAGTTTAGAGAACAGGGAAGGAAAGATGATGGCATATGAATCTGATTTCTTTTCTTGACTTTCTTGATATTATTTACTACTGAAACCAGATAAAGATAGCACAAGAAAATTACACACCAGTGTCCCCAATGAGTACTGATGCAAAAATCTTCAACAAAATTATACCAAATCAAATCAATAATATATCAAAAGGATCAGACATCACGATCATATGGGATTTATTCTAGGGACCCAAGGATGATTTACATATATAAATTAATCAATGCAACACACTGTATCAACACGAGATAAAAATCACATATTAGTAGATGCAAAGAAATCATTTGATAAGATTCAGCACCTGCCTGTGATAAAAACTCTAAGACTAGAAAGAACCTAACTCAGTATAATAAAGACCACATATTCCAAACTGCTAACATAAACATAATGGTCAAAAACTAAATATCTTCCCTTAAAGATCACGAAAAAGACAAAGATGGTCACTGTCACCACTGCTGTTCTAAAGACTTCACCAAAAGCTAGTAGGATGATAGCAGAGTGGTAAATTACAAAATCAACATATAGCAAACAATAGCATTTTATATGCAAACAATAAATGAGGGGAAAAAAGACAGTAAGAAGTTCATTCACAATTGCTTTAAGAATCAATTACCTCAAAATTAACCTAATCAAGGAGGTGAAGGACTATACAACAAGAGCTAACAAAACAGTATTAAGTGGTAATATAACGTGAGGGACATCCCATGCTTATTAGGAAATATATAATTAAAATGACCATCCTACCTAAAGATACATATTTAAAAGCAATCCCCATCAAAATAGCAACAAGACCTTTCCGTACTTCTGGTCAAGTGGATATTAATCAGAGGTTCCCAAAAGAATCTACTTAGGTTCAAACTGTTACAATGGCTCACAGAACAGAAAGAAAATTTTTACTTATGCGATGAGTTGGTTAGTTATAAAAAGACATAACTGGAACAGTCAGATGGAAGATAGGCATAAGGCTAAAGGTTTAAGTGGGAAGGAGAATGAAGTTTCTAAGCACTCTCCACACACTCTTCCAGCAACTCCTCACATGTTCACCAGTCTAGAAGGTTCCTGAGCCCTATTCCTAGTTTAGGTTTGTACAGAGGTCATTAAATAGGTGCAACTGATTAAATCACTGGTTACTGCCCATTGACCTGGCCTCCAGCCTTCTCCCCTATCTGAAGAGTAGGAGTGGTAGATTCAAAGATCCAAATCCTCTGAACACAGGCTAGTTTCTATGGTAACCATCCCCCACATTTAGTTGGGGTCCCAAAGTTGTCTCAACAAGATACTGTTGTGGCTCTCATCACTTAGAAAATCCCAAGGACTTTAGTAGCTCTGTGTTAAAGACAGGGACAAAATCAGACACACTTACTAAATCAGAGTATCACACCAACCTAGAGAAAATGAGCTTCGTCTTGTTTTTCAAGTAAGAACAGACAGTTCACTTAAGAAAGACATTTTTCTGATTTAATGAAAACAGGAAAAGAAAAATCAGTGTTTATTGAAATACTGAGAAATTTATGATAAAAATTAAGCTCTATTATACCTGTGCTTTTTTTTCACAAAGTGTATACACTGTTTCCAGATTTGGGTCATTGTGAAGTGGATGTGAATACATTCGATGTTCAAAAGCCTCTACTTTCTGGATGACTTTTTTCAGTCCTTGATCTTGAATACCCATGTCATCAATAGGATCTAGTAAGGGAACACCATCAGGAAAACGTTTCTGAACTTCCTAAAAAAAAGTTAAAAATTCATTTTTAATCTTAGATACAATAATAGTTAAAATTATTCTAAGTATTTCCTTTTTTTTAATGCAAATAAAAAAATAAAATGGGTACTCCATATAATTTTGTCTTTTCCATCTAAATTGAGGGGCCCTTTTCTACTGCATCTTTTCAAAAACTCCTTTGGAACTGATCAAATATAATTTACTTATAGAGAGGCATTATAATTCACCAGTAATTTTAGTATCTGGAGTTTAATCTCTTGGAGCTTAGTTGACAAATCCATTATCACACATGATCTGTTGCAACTTCTTGCCATCATAAGCAATCCTGCATTGAGTATCTGGTTAGATATAAATTATTTTCAATTTTTGATTTCCCTGGGTTTGATTTCTAGGGAGGGCACTACTGGGTTGAAAGATATAAACTCTTTCAGAAGGTACAGATCCCTATTCCTGTTGCTAAATTTCCTTTTATATTATTTAACTACTAAATAACAAGTAAGTAGAAAGAAGAAATAGCTCACTGGACGTTAGTATCTGGCCTCTGATTAGACTTTTAGGGTCTTTTCTAGGTCTTAAAAAGTAAGCTAAGATTTCACCATTAGGAACTTTTTTTAAAAAAAAAAATGAAGAAGTCATCTATATAAAACTTTTGTAAAGATGGTAATAGAAGCATTCATTTCAGGAAGCCCAACTGTGGACCACAGCTAAAAATTCCTACCCTATGATATCATTCTGTTTATTTATCTTTGGTTTCTCATACTCTAGCACGGAACATTACTTGCGTAGTAAACACTATTCATGTTTCTATTAAGTAAATAACTAGCAAAGTCACCTTTTTCCTACTGTAGAATAAAATTTTCTGTCATAATT
Source organism: Uropsilus gracilis (assembly GCA_004024945.1). Classification (NCBI taxonomy): domain Eukaryota; kingdom Metazoa; phylum Chordata; class Mammalia; order Eulipotyphla; family Talpidae; genus Uropsilus; species Uropsilus gracilis. Next base: position 18,220 of record PVHY01007255.1, read on the forward strand.
TTTCCAATTAAATTTCCTCTTATCAAGTATACTTAAAATAGTTTAAAGTCATAGCATGTGATTTTATAGATAAAATTTTATAGTTATTTTTCACTCATATTAAATGAAGTAAAATATTATATATTACTGGCACGTTTTCCTTAGTAAATACTTAAATTTACATGTAGATTTGTTGCCACTATTTTTATTAAAAAGAATCATCACTCAGCAGTGTTTATGGTTTTTTTAGATAAATATATTTAAATGCATTTCGGATGATACATTATGAACTCAATTTATTTTCATAAAATTATAAAAGTAACTTATAAACCTGTATTGATTTCAATACACTCTGTCTATTGTCCACTGGTCGTAGGTCTTTAGGAATGTAAAGCCGAACACTGCTAATCGCAGATAAGAGATGTACCAAAACTGGAACAACCTACCAACAAAAAATTGCATAATATTACAATTAACAGTACACATTTTTTAAACTTAAAAAGGAAGTTATTCTTATATTTATAATATGTGACAATATATAATATTTAATGTCTGTTTAATAGTGATTATATTTAAAAGTAAAAACCAATTCAAACTTCTAAATAACAGGCAGATAAAAACAATTTCTTCAATGCAGAATCCACACTTGAATCATTTTTTGCATGCTCAGTATTTGGCACTTTTTAAAATGTTGGAGTACTATAATACTACAGGAGAAGGAAGAAGTCCTGTGTTGTTTAGGTGGCCAAGAAAGGCTCATGTCTGTTGTGGATGAGTCAAAATGAAAAAGCAAGTATTTCAGAAAAAACAAACAGCAAAATACTGGTGAGGAGGATATTCTTATTAGGAGAAGTATAAAGTCTGAAAATAGGTATTCTTGAAGAAGCTGCTCACAGAGAATGAAAATAAGAAGACTAAAGACTACCTTATTTTCAGAACTATAATTATACAATTAAGTCATTATTTAAATATGCTTAATAATGAATTATCTTCTTAAGTACTGCAAAGTCTGAATTACAGTCATTCCACTGAGCTCCAAAGCAATACACTACAATACTGCAGTGGTGAATTTTATTTTCTACAAATCATAATTTATTTTAATAAATATCTTTACATTGACACTTCCAAAGAAGACTAAGCTGACATGCCATATATGTTGAACAAAATTAATGAATAACAAGATTCCAGTTTCATATTAGCCTTCTTATAGGTATTTGGAGTCTGTACAAGGTTTCAGCAACAATTATTTTAACTATTTCCAAATAAAGTACACAAAAAGATGTTTATATTATGGGTATCTATGGAACAATGTAAATGTTTTGCATGTAATTAAAGGCATTTAAATTAAGCAATTTTAGTTAAGGAAACCTGGACATGAAGTTCTCATTATGAAAACATTATTCTAATCATTATTTCCCTAAGATTGCAGTAAATAGTATAAATGGAAAAAAACTGTAAAACTGATCAGAAAAATAATAAAACATCTTTATAGCTCGTGTAAAGTCAAGCTTTGAAAATTTAAGATATTAAAATTTCTTTGTATTTCATATTATTTACCTACCCATAATTTGACAAGCACTTAAATTTTTTTTTTTTTTTTTGAGACTAGGTCTCGCTATTTTTGCCCGTGGAACCACAGGTACACATTGACCATGGTAGCACAGACTCAAGCAATCTACTAGCCTCAGCTTCCCAGGTAGCTGGGATTACAGGCGCGGGCCACCACACCCAGATATTTTTTGGGACTAGGTCTTGCTGTGTTGCCCCGAGCAGGACTCGAAATGCAATCCCTGGTCCCAGTCACTTCATAGGCTGAAGCTTACAGACACACGCCACCATGCCCGGCTAGCACTTAAATCTTAATTATGCTATTGATCATTTAAAAATGGCTTTAACATGTCTTAAAATATCTTGGAAATTTTCAATTTAGAAATCATGGCAGTATGTTCATTATAATCACATTTAGGAAATGTAGTAATTACAAATTCACAAAATATCAGAAATCTGAATGTGTAAGTATGAACCTGCATTTCTCCTTTCTCATCAGGTTTAGCTGGTTTTGCAGCCTCAGTAGCTGAATTCTTCAAGCTTTCTTTGCTACAGCGCAGAAGTACTTCTACTACATATAAAGGATCCAGTTCACCAGAATTTGGCTAAAAAAAAAGATAAGGTTTATTAATTCTTAAAAACTGGTACACAAATTTTAAATCCCATGTGTACAAGTACTGTTTTCAGCATTTAGCATTATGACTGGCACATACTATACAGAAAATGTTAATTTCATTAAATGAAGGCTCTCTTCATTCCCCCACATGCCCTAGTAGATGAGAAAATAGAAATTAATTATGACTATGAATAATTACTGTTGACTAAAATAAAATGTCATTTTAAGTTTCCAATGATTTTATGATTTAATATTATGCCAGAAATGGAAAAAAAAAAAACCTACAAAAAATTATCAGTGTCGGAAAAGAAATTTGTTACCTTCAAATTACCGTAATTAAACAAGAAAATGTAGAGATAGATTTTACCGCTTAGTATAGTGGCACCTCTATAATGTGTTTTCATTATCATTTTATTCAAAATCTGCCTTCTAGATTCTCTAATGAAAGCATGATTTTCAGGAATTAAGAACCAACATCTTCTGCACTATGATTGATGTTTAACAGCATGGTTTCTCCAGAAGTATTAAAAGACTTCTTTAGCAAAGAATTCCTCTCGAATTTTTAGCACTATTTGAAAAATTTCTTTCAAATATTTTCATGAAAGTTATTTGGATTGACAACAACAAGGAGAGAGGGGTGTGAGTGAACTGAGGGGCGTCAGTAGGAAGGGAAGGCATTCCAAAGACCATTTACTAACAGTGTAAGAAATTTAAAGAATGCATTTAAAAAAAAAAAAGGAAAAAAAAATTAAAGTGGTGGAAAAATGGCAAAGATGTGATTGCTTGGTCTCCCCCACCATAGATTCTATTTAAAAAAAAAAAAAAAATCTTAAAGAAATGACAGTAGTTGCATGCTTAACAATCTATTTCTGCAATAAATGACCAATACTTAGTAGCAAAATAGATCTATAATTAAAGTGTTAACTCCAAATTTTCTTAAAGTACATATAAGCTCCATTTTCTAACCAAAAGGAAAACTAGTTTCTGCAAATTTTTTCAAAATAGTTATTTTTAAAGAGGTATCAAATATTAATCAGTTTATAGGCACAAAGCAAAGCTGAAGAGATTTTCAATTAGAACTGTATCTGCAAAGATTATATGTACAGCTTGATATAAAATGCCTTTTACAAAAAATTAAATAGTTGTAACCAATAGCTGTGAACTGTCAACTCTTCCAGGGGGCCAATGACTGTAAGAATCAGTAACATATTTAACTTTTTTAGAGGGAAAAAAAACCCCTCTTATTGCCGGGTGTGGTGGAATGCACCTGTATTCCCAGTTACCTGGAAAGCTGAGGCTAGGGATCACTTGAGTTCATGGGTTCAAGACAACCCCGGGAAACACAGTGAGACCTAGTCTCAAAAAAATAAAAATTAAAAAAAAGTCAAAAAACAAAAAAAAAACCTTTAACTGAGATTCACTCCATAATCTGATGACTTAATCCCCAAGGTATAAGGTAATATGTGAGTATTATGGGCAATCTTTAATGTTATCTAGACCACCTTAGAACTCTATTACTGGGTTTCATTCCAATTCTGCAGATTTCATTCATAAATATAATATATTTTCTTTGTAAGACATCATCACTGCAGTTACTCTTAGAACTCAAGAATATTATGTACAAAAAAAAAAAAAAGAACAGAAGTAGAAAAGTATGATCCTGATAGACATACCAGGGGAAAAAAACAGGGAACAAAGTGCCCATAAGGGTAGTCAGATGATGATCTCACCTATATGCAGGATACAGGGAAAACAAACGTACGTGTCCTTTTGTTTAAGGACAAGTAAAACTTAAGACTAACAAACTGTAGGCAGAACTGAAGCATAGAGCAAGGGAAGGAGAAGGGAGAGTAACATCAGGGGAGGGAGAGGCACAAGAGATTAAGATGATGGTTCACAGGTGACAGGGTGGTAGGTAGTAGAACCTTGGAGTACACAGTGATGTCAAAAAAATACATATATGTGCAATCAGTTCTAAAAACAAAAAGTATACAATGAAAAAAAAATAATCAGACAGTGGAGTAAATAAGAACTTAAAAGTAACCACTATAAATATATTCAGGGTTGTCTGTCCTGACCCTTCCAGAGCGTGGCCCAACTCAGGTTGTCCTCCTGTTCTACCTCCTTTACCTCTGATCTTTCCCTTTCCTTAAATAACCTTGGCTCTTTCACACACACCCCGAAAAGAAAAGCCCAAAGAATTAAAGAAGTAAAGGTAGGTACAATAATGTGTATCAAATGTAGAATAGCAATAAAGACAAAGATGATTTTAAAAAGCTAGGAAGTAAATTCTGGAATTCAAAAAGTACACCTCAAGTGAAAGAAAACAAAATCAAAAATATCAGTTGAGAGGCTAAACAGTAGGTTAAAAGTAGCAGAAGCTGAAGATAAAGTGATAGAGATAATGCAACACAAAAGAGAATACAAATAAAAGGATAAACAGTCTCAAAAAATGGAGGAAATCAATAAACAGAAATACCCATAATGGGAATACCAAGAAAGGAAAACAATTTAAAAAATTGATGAAATAACGGCTGAAGACTCAAATTAACTGGAAAACAATCTACATATCCAGGAAACTCAATGAACTCTAAGTGAAATAAATGCAAAGAAACACACAAACAGCCACAGTATAGTAAAAATTGGAAAGCAAACACAGGGAGACAATCTTGAAATTAGGAAGAGAAAAAAATTAATAATTTACAAAGACCACAATATAATTATATTCATGTATTGCTTCGTCTTAAAAAATGTAGTTTTAGGTGATTCCATCCACATATGAACATTACAAAATATATTTAAGCAAACCTATATGCTATAGCCTACTAAAAACCCCTAGGCTATCTCTAGGGACTACCGTCATATAAGTGGCCTTTTGTTGAACAAGATGATACTCTTCAGTGCATGACAAGTAGCAGAAACTCTTCAGCAGTAACAAAAAAAGGTCAGAAGAAGTTATTTACAGAAAAAAAAATCCTATATCCTGTACAGTTATCTTACAAAAACAGACATTCCCAGATAAACAAAAATGGAGAAAAATTATTGCCGGCAAATTGATTCAAAAAACTTATATCAGAAGAAAAAGTTTTTCATGATGGATGTAGACTTACTGTTATCACTTCACAATATATACAAACATCAAATAATTATGTTCTATATTTGAAACAAACGTATGTGCTAATATTTAAAGAACTAAAAATCTTGTGAAAAGCAAATGACACCAGACACTAATTTAAATACACACATGCATGCACACACACACACACACAAAACAAAGAGCACTTGTAAAATCAATTATGTAGATGGTAAAAATATTTCTTTTTCTTAAGTGACTTAAAAGCCAACTATATTAAGTAATATATAGGTACTATACTGTTACATTAGTATCCTTAAGAATCTCTTTAGTGAAATTAACCATACATCATCAACCAAAACATTTATTACAATCCTATGAATGCCTTTCTCCAAAACAAATGGGCTTCAGTGCCTCATAGTTCATTTACACATTTCAGAACTACCTTTTAATCCCAAATCTTAATTCTCAACTACTGCTACGTATTAGTGAAACAAAGAAGTAATGAAAACAAAATCATGAAATAGTAAATGTTAAGGGTACAAATCAAAGCACAAGTCATCTTAATCAAACCTTGAATTTAAAAGACAAGGAAAAATAGGCAGAGATACAAGATGTCTGAGGTCATGTATTGCAGATAACACATTGGTGTCTATTACACCGAAAGAAAATATAACAGGATGGCTGATTTAATTCTAAAGCCCACTCTTGTTACTAACAAAATCATGCTTGATTTTAAAAAGTCATATAATAATGTCCAAGTCAACTTTATTATTGCTTCTATTTAAAAAGAATAAGTAAAACTTATCACCCATAGCTTCTTGAAATCTCACAAGAAAATTCTAGTGTCAGATTACTATATTCTACTACTAAATTTAAAAATTTAAAATTTGAAAAAGAACTGATGAATTCTAAGATGAATTAATTCCATGACATTAAATTTCTGAGTTGATGTTAAGAATTATACCAAGTTGTAGACAAAATTTTATTAAAAATTCCTTATGGTAGTATTTATTAGACTCTTAAGCTAACACTATTTTCTATTGATCAATTTTATGAGTATGATAAAACAACCTTTGAAAAAACAATTTTTGAAAAACAGTTTACCTTAACATTTGACTTTTTTGAAAAATTGACCACTACTCCCCAGCCAAAATCATCTCCTTCATTCTTTACCTGAAAAGCAAAGCAAATAAACAAGAATATTTTTAAATGGTAATTTTAGATGTCTATGCTCATATTATAGGTCAATATTTTTTGAGACTTCCTGATAAAATAGTTTTTGAGTGAACACTGTTTACAACTAGAAAAAAAAAAAAAAGCCAAAAATATAAATTGGGGACAGTTCTTCAATAAATGGTGCTGGGAAAACTGAACAGTCACATGCAAAAGAATAAAACTGGGTAAATCTCTTATAAGATATATAAAAATTAACTCAAAATGGACTGAAGGCTTAAACATGAGATGGAAACTATTGAACTTCTACAAGAAAACATATTAGAAAACTTTTTGACATGGGTCTGAGAGATGAGTTTTTAAATTTGACTCCAAACACAAAAGTAACCAAAGGCAAAACAAACAAGTAGAATTACTAAGTTTCTGAAGAGCAAGGATAATCACCAACAAAATGAAACAACTTAATCAAGATAAATTTGCAAGTCATGTATCTAATAAATGATTAATACCCAAAATATAGTGAACTCATATGAAAATAGCAAAAACAAATACCTAACTAGATATTTTTTCCAAAGACATACAAATGGCCAACAGGTACATAAAAAGATGTTCAACATCTCTAATCAGAGGAAATGTAAATCAAAATCACAATGAGATAGCACCTCACACTTTTCAGTATTATCATAAGGCTTAAGAAATAACAAGTATTGGTGAGGATGTGGAAAAAGAGAGAACCCTTGTATATAGCTGGTGTGAATATAAATCAGTGGAACCAATATGGAACAAAAGTATGACAGTTTTTTAAAAAATTAAAAACACAACAATATGGGCCAGCAACTTCACTTCTGGGTATTTATCCAAAGGCAATCAAAAACACTAAGTAGAACTCATAGAAAACTGTACTTTCCTGTTCATATAAGCATTACTTATGATAGCCAAGATACGGAATCAACTTAAGTTCAATGATGGATGAATGGAAAACAAGCATGTGGTGTGAGTATATCGTATATAAAATGAAATACTCTTCTATCATCTGTGACAATATGGATGTGCTCTGAGCGTATTATGCTAAGTGAGGTAAGTCAGACAGAAGACATAACCATACTCTCACTTATATGTGGAATTTAAACAGCAAAAAAAACTACCCATAGTTTTATATATACAGAGAACAGATTGGTGACTGCAGTAGCAGGAGGCATGTTGGGGGGGGGGTGGTTGTTAAGGGATGTAAACTGAGATAGCGAGGTCAAAAGATATAAAGTTGTAGTTATAAAAGTGTCATAGGGATATAATGTACAGCATGACAACTATAGTTAATACTATACTTCATATCCAAAAGCTAAGAAAATAAATCTTAAAAGTACTTAACCACAAGAAAGAACATTTTCTTGTAAGTTATATTTGGGAACAAATGTTAACTAGACTTATATGTGATCATTTTGCAATATATGTAAGTGTGGGATCAAGTTACACAACTGAAACTAATAAAATATTGTCAACTGTATCAAATTTGAAATGAAGATTAAAATAATTTCTTTTCTAATAACTATTTTTTATTATTACCAAAACTTACAGTTAAGCACTCTTCTAGCAGCCTCCCATTCAAATTTTTTTTTTTATAAAATGCTTTAAAAATTTTAATATATTACAGAAATATATTTTTGTCGATGAATACACACCTGCATTTTTATTAGTGGTCACATAGTATTTTTTTTAATTTTTAAATAATTTATTTACATATAAATTTCACATCTCTGTGATCTCTGGGGTTCACGCCTCTCCCTTATTTATTTTTTTTAATTTTTAAGTTTATTTCTAAATTCTTACGAATTCTTACATAAGTAAATAAGGTAAATGGTTACTGGCATGCCTTCCCTCCTCCACTCCCCACCCCCTTGTATTCACTCAGTCTCTCAGTCTCCACTCTCATTGTTCTTTCTTGGTTTATGTTGGGTTCATTGGTCCTCTGGTCTCTTTTTCTGTGGCTATCCATTTGTTGGATGAGGGACTGTGTTCCAGGTCCATGGCACATTGTGCTTGATGGTTTGTAGTCCTTAGCTTTGTATTGGGCACCCAGTCCATGTTCATTTGGGGTCTATCAGTGTCTTCTAGTTGCTGGCTCCAGTATGATCTCTTTGCCATTCCTCTATCTCTGCACCTCATTTCTCTGACCTCTGGCGTTTCTGAATTTAGCAAATACTTTCTAATACTAAAGACAAAACCTTTCACCAGAACACTAGTTAATATATACTGTGAGGTCCTGGCCCAAATACCAATAGATATCAATATCAAAATTATATAGAGTAGTGTCGAGTTGAAAAATTGTACTGGCGCAAAAATACCCTGGTGGGCGGAGTCTGAAAGACCCGCGGGAGAGAACATGGGAAGCAGGAAGAGAAGGCATATAAAAAAGGGAGGAATGAGGAGAGAAGGAAAAAGAGGGGAAAAAAGATATGAGAATGGTGGACCAAAAGAACAAGCCCACGTGGGCTGACCAGGGGAAGCCCCCCAGAAAAGAGCTGGTGGTGGCCAGGAACCACGGTGGGGGAGTGGCCGGCAGAGACACAGTGTAGAGTTGGATGCCAGAACGGCAGGCCAGGGTTGAGTAGGGACTGCTGAGGGCAGGCTTAGTAAATGTGGCCAGATGCCACAAAAGGTGGCCTGGTAAAGGAAGTGCATGGAGCCACAGCAAGGCGGCAGATTTGGAAAGCTGATTTGTGCATCAGCAATTGTGGAAGAAATATGGAGAGCCCTGGAGAAGCAGAGCAGCTCAGAATACTGGAGAGAGAAGCAGCAAAGAGAAGATGCAGGAAAAAGACTGGAATTTGCAGATTGCCTGCCTCAGGTTTGGAAGGGCAAAGGGGCACCATCTTGGACATGTGCCTTTGGGACCTTTGGTACTGAAAATGGTCACTGGGGTAAGATAACTGGCCACTTGTGGCTTTAAGGACTTTCAGTTTCCTGGTCGCTTTTGCCTTTTAACACGATTTCATAAACAGAGACACAATGATCTCCATGAACTACGGTGGGGAGTTATGGGTGCTTTGGTGGTGGGTGTATCTGAAAAGGTAGGAACCTGTATCTATACTAGTGTGTGAACCAATACTACCTCAATTAAATAAATGAATAAAGGAATAAATGGAGATCTAACCAGATAATATATGCCTTTTGACAGAAGTCAGTGACAACTAGGAAGTAATCTTGTCTCCTTAACACCAAAACCAAAAATACTGAGTCAAAATTACTGTTAAACCTAACGAAAAAAAAAAATCACTACAAATCTGAATAGCCCCTAGAATAGCAGTATCAGGAATTTGTCAAATGGCAAACAAGTGTTAAAAATAATATGGTGATAGGTATAGTACAGTAACATAATTATATGGAGAGGGAGAAGAACCTGTATCATCTGAAACAATGGTTGCAAACGATTGTTACATCAACAAAAATAAAATAAAATGGTATATTTGTTTTGAGAATATCTGACCTCTTTTTAGTGAATGATTCATTCAGGACTTCAAAACTGCCTATCTTTACATAACATTTCATAACTGGAAATATGTGTTAATTCTAAAACCATTTTATATCTCCCTAAAAGAAAATAGGGATTAAAAGGCCTTCTCAAGATCCCTCCTTTAGGCTGGGCGCGGTGGCATGCGCCTATAATCCAAGCACTGGGAGGCAAGAGGACAGGGATCACTTGAGTTCGCAGGTTCAAGACTACCCCAGCAACATAGTGAGACCTGTTTCTCAGAAAAGCAGTCAGGCACCATGGCAGGTGCTGTATCCCCAGCTACATGGGAGGCTGAGGTTGGGGATCACTTGAGTCCGTGGGATTGAGACTACCCTGGGCAACATAGCAATACCTAGTCTCAAAAAAAAAAAAAAAGTTCCCTCTTTTAATCAGTGCCACATGAATACAGATCTATTATTACAGTTGGAAGCATTTTACCAACAAAAGAATTTGTTGTTACATTAAAATATAAAAAATTAAATACTAAAATTTCCAAATATTTTATGAAATAATAACATACCTTTACCAAACGACCTGGTTGTAGAAATGGTAAGCAGTATTTTGGTTTGTGAATATATTCTTCAATTTCTTTACCCAGTTTGGAAAGCTGCTGTCTAATCTTATAATAGATGACTACACTTTCTTCATTTGGTATTACAATTTTATTATACTGTTGTTCTGAGTTCTTTACCTCTGGAAAGGAATACATGAATAATATTTAAAAATTAAAACTACTTAGCTAAAAATTACACACTTCATATAAGTTATACTAAAGGTTTATCTTTTTTCCTACTACCACTGAAGGGAACATGTCAGTCTGCACAGATGAGAAATTTTGAGAAAAAGCACTAGAGTTATCCATAATGCTCACTGCCCAGTTCCTCCTTTCTACATTAGGGTTCACCTTGCCTTTTCCTAGAATTCCCCAACTTACTAATTGTGGCTCTGAATCGTTTTATCTGTGGTTATCTCTGTTAAATTAATTCTCTTATGATGTGGGTATCTCTTGACAAGTCTAGATCTACATCGTCCAATACAGTAAGATCTCATAAAACTCAATGTTGTGGTAATGATATATGTTGGCTCCTTACAGACACTAGTTATGTGTGTTTATTTAAATTTAAATTTTAAATAAAATTTAAAATTTAATCCCTTAATTACAATAGCACCATTTCAGTGCTTAACAGCCCTCTATGGCTGGTGACTTCTATATCTGAACAGCACAAACAAAGGACATTTCTACTATACATAAAGTTCTACTTCGTAGTACACTACTTTGAACTGTCTAAGTAACATGCTACTTGAACTCTCAGCAAACAATTCAGTTTGCTAAGGTCATCAGGATTCCATTACTATCTAGGAATTAGGTTTTTAAAACCGAAGATAGACAATGCAACCACAAATACTGTCAGTAGTCAAAACACTAGCTCCGTTCAGTAATTGCCATCTTAGTTAACCTGCTTTCAGTGATGCCATTTCCTACTCCAATTTTTGTATTTTTACAAAGTTAGGAAATAAAAGCAAAGATAGGAGTACCAGAGTGCAGTCTGTTTCACTTGGTTATTTAGTCTCTCAGCTAGTCTACCTGCTGACTGTGTAGGTATAAATACCCCAGTCATGACTAATCTAGTGCTAGTTGCCTAGGGGTAATAATTTTATTTAAAATAGTAACTACTTATAACCTTATACTTTTTTCAATGACAGTATCTGAAAGGTTTGAAACCAATCAAATGTGTAACCTTGGATCTGATTTAACGTCTTTATTTTCCAGTCTGTAAAATGATGCTAATGCTCCCTTTCAGTTCTATCATTTGTAATGAAGAAACTGTTCTTAGTTAAGACCTGAGATTTCATGGAAAGAGAAAAAATTAAGCTCTAATCGTCAAGTAAGGACATTTAAAAAAAAAAGTAACCCAGTTCGCTATTTTAATCTTTCATTTATTTTTTTAAGGCACATTATTACATTTCATTTATTTTGGCTCACAAAAATTTAATGGAAGCGTCCTATATAGTCATGATAGAGTGGTATCTCAAATTTGCCTTTACTGGCAAATCAAATAAACCACTATCCATGCACAAAATGGAAATTTCATACTCTCATTAAAAATAATATACTCAAAAGATACTTCAAATTACATTTTTAAAAGGCAGAATTAATCATCTTATGAATGTAAAGCATTTAACAAAGGTTAGGCAGAGTATTACACAAATGGTATCAAGTAAAGTACCACCTCTACTGTTATAGAAACTACGTATCTGATCTTACCTTTAAAAAAAAAAGTACATATTTGGTAAAGAAAAAGGTTACAAGGTGCTAAATAGTTGTGTAGCTATCTCCGTGTGAGATTATATATTTTAGTTTTCCTCAATAATTTTGCTGCTTTTTAGTTTTTCCTCCCTTCACATAGACTATGTACAATTTTTATTAATCACTATGTGAATATTTTATCAAAGTCAGTACTGTAAATCACCTCTATGAAAAAGTAAAAAAAGGAAAATGTGGACAGGGGAAAATGTTCTAATTGGTTCCAATTAGCAGAATGAAGTTGCTATTTTACTTTACGTAAAGATCAAGACTTGGAATACCAGAAAATTACAATGGTCAATGCAAAGGCTCTGTTATGGTAATTTTATACTTACTCTCCACTACTCCTGGAATTGCTCTGTAATGCTGAAACTGGTAGAAGGATTTTTCCAACATATACTCAGGGTTAATTTCTTCCACACGTAGTAAGTTCAATACCATGTTGTATGTCAAATGGAAAGCACTATTTAGAGGGTCAGCTGAACCCTATGAGAGAAAAAAGTATCAATACTGTAGGCTTCTCAAATAAGCTCACACAAATATTAACTTGTTAAATTAATAATTTATCATGTTAAGGAATACTCTGGATAGAAATGTATCATGTTCTTTCCTTTAAATTGTGACCAATACTGAGGACACTATGGGCAAAACTCTCCAAGAACTACACTTCAGGAACCATCAGGACACATCTATAGCTGGCAAAAAAAATGAAGGAAAATATAAACACTGGGACTACATCAAACTAAAAAGTTTTGTACAACAAAAGAGACAATAACCAAAACAAAAGGAAACCCAACTGAATGGGAGAAAACTCTTGCCCTCCATAAAAGTGGTAACAGATAAGAACTCATACAACTTAACAAAACAAAGCAAAAAGCCCAGTCAAAAAATGGGGGAATATATGGTCAACCAAATGAAACCACACAAGGGGAGAGAGGGGACCAGCTGGAACGGGCAGGGAGGGGAGGTGATGGTGTTGGGTGATCCCCAGGGACTGAAATGATGTAAAAAATAATAATAATAAAGCAGATATTGGTAATAAATAAATAAATAAAATAAACTATCATTTCATTTAAAAAAAAATGGAGGAAAGAACTAAAAAGATACTTCTCCAAAGTGGAAATAAAGATGGCCAAGAGAGGCATATGAAAAAGCATTCCACATCACTAATAATCAGGGAAATGCAATTCAAAACCAGACTGAGATACCATCTTACACCAGTAAGAATGGCCCATATAAAAAAAACGGGCAACAAGTGTTGGCACGGATGGAGAAAAAGGAACACTCTTACACTGCTGGTGGGAGTGCAAACTGGTCCAGCCACTATGGAAGGGTTGTGTGGAGGATCCTCAAACAACTCAAAGTGGAATTAATATATGATCCAGCAATCCCACTATTTGGAATCTTCCCAAAGGACACAAAAACACTAATAAAAAAGGACACCTGTACTCGCATGTTTATTGCAGCACTATTTACAATTGGCAAGATATGAAAACAAACCAAATGGCCCAAAAGAGACGAATGGCTGAAAAAGATGTGATACATAATGGAATATTATTCATCAATAAAAGAAGACAAACATGTCATTTGCAGCAACATAAGTTTGTTGCTTAGAAGGAATTGTTAGCGGAAATAAACCAGCAAGAAAAAGAAAAATATGGGATGGTCACGCTTAAATGAGGGACATAGGAAAAACATAGAAGAAAAATTTAAAACTGCCAACAGAACTGAAGCATAGAGCTAAAGAGGGGGAGGAGGGTGAAAACAGGGGCAGGCACAAAAGATTAAGATGGTTCAGGGGTGATCAAGTGATGGGAGAACCTAAGGGTAGACAATGATGTAAGATAGAATAGATAAATGATTAGGTAGATAGATGATTAGATAGATATGTGCAACCAATAAAAAATTAATTAAAAATAAAAATTAATAAATAGAATGTGACCAATACAAAGTGACCAAATATTTGCTCTTTGGGAAAATAAAATGCTACGAAGAATGATGGTAACTAAAATATTGTTTGCCTTTAGTTCTCTGCCTTCTAGACATTTGACATCTATATATTTTCTTTTTGATATCTATAATATTTTATTTCCCCCACACACTTTCCATGAAAATAGAGCTAACAGCAAATGTTTACTTTCTGTTCTATGTGTTTTTGTAAACAGACTCTGTTTAAAACTGCTCATTATCTACTAAGGGTCCAGTATGTGCCAATTACTGTTAATAAGCACTTAAATATATTTTTGATTCACAGAAAAAAAGGCTTTTAATAAAACTTTGTACTAACAAAACAGATTTTGGTATCTCTATATTTTAAACAAGAAACAGATTCACATAGATGAAGATACTACCCCAGGCTGAATAGGCATGAGGTATAAAGTCCGCCCAATAGGGTAAAGTTCAAAATGCAATTTATTTTACATTCCCACCTTTCAATACTGATTTTACTACAATAAGAACCCTCAAATGTTGATCAGTACTTCTTAACTTTTATGTATTTAATTTTATCAGCCAACAAAAAATTCTTAATATATCAACAGTAGCCTAATAATTAGGGCCACCTATAAATGTGCAGACAAGCTTTTAATGATAGTAAAACTACCTGAAAAATATCCTAGGGATCAAAAAGAGTACCAGAGCATTAGTCTCAATTAAAAAAAAGGTGCCTAGAAATAAAGATGTGCTTTTAGTTTACACAATTATAGTACTATAGATAAGCCAAAATATATCCTTTCAAACTAAAGAGCTTTCAATGTGAACGTTAGTTATCACTTCATGTTGTAAATCAAAAAGACAGATAAGTATTGGTTAGAGTATTCTGGAACCCTTACACGTTGCTGGTTAGATTATAAAATGGCACTGCTGCTGAGAAAATAATCTGGGAGGTAGGTCATTAAAAAGTTAAGCACAGAATTACTACATAATCCAGCAATTTCACTTACAGCTATATAGCCAAAAAAAAACACATGCTAACACAAAAGCCTGTAAACAAATGGTCATAGCAGCATTATTCATAATAGCTAAAAAAAGAAAAAAATGAACTGCCCACGATGAATGGATAAATGAAATGTACTTTATGACAAAGCAGTATTATACATCAACAAAAGGAAAATACTGGTATGTGGTACAGTAGGATGAACATGGAAACAGTAAGTGAAAGAATCCAGATTCAAAAGAGGACATACTATGATTATATTTATATGAAATATCCAGAAAAAATAAATATAGATATAGCAAGCAAATTAGTAAATTGCCTAGGGTTGGGGAGGAAATGAGGATTATTGATGGATACAAGGTTTCTTTTTTTCTTTTTTTTTGAGACTAAGTCTCACATACTACCCAGGGCAGTCAGGATCCCGACTCACTTGGTCCCTAGGTCAGCTCAGCCTTCCAGGTAGCAGGGATTACAGGGGCCGGCCACCACACCCGCTGTTCTTTTAGAGATTAGGTCTTGCTATGTTGCCTGGGATAGTCTCGAACCCGGGGACTCAAGCAATCCCTGGCCTCAGGCTTCCAGCACTGGGATTATAGGCACACACCACCATACCTTGGCAACAAGGTTTCCTTTGGGTTGAAGAAATTGCCTAAAATTGATGGTGAAGCTGATAAAATTACAGATGGAATTTTACCACAGAAGTGGTAAAAGTAGAATGTGTGATTTATATCAATAGTTAGTTTTAAAGGTTAATTTGAAAAATGGAAAATGATAGACAAATTAAATTCCCTGGACACTGTTGGTAGGAATGCAAACTGATGCAGCCCCTAAAGACAAAGGTACATCAAAATTTGAAAACAGAATTATGTATAATCTAGCAAGCCTATTCTGAATATTAAAATCAACATCTCAGCTATTAGCACTATGTTTGGTGCAGTATTATTCATAATAGTCAAGAAATGGAGGAAACAAAACGTCCATGGCTAGGTGAGAGGATAAAGAAAATGTGTATATACTCATATCACATATCAATGGGGATGCATTCTAAGGAATTTGTCCATTAGGCAGTTTTGTTACTGAGCAAATACTACGTAGTGTAATTGCGTAAATCTAGATGGTATAGCCTACTCTACACCTAGGCTATTTTTGAACGCCTACTGGGAGCCACCATCATATGTACGTAGTCTGCCACTGACTAAAAGACTGATAAGGGATGCTTGACTAGACACATACAATGGGATGACATCGAACTTTAAAAAGAAGAAAATCCTGCAGTATCTGACATGGGTAAACTCTGATATTATGTTTACTGAAATAAGTCAGTAACAGAAAGATAATACTCATGATTCCATTTATATCCAATAATTAAATTCAAAGATTCAAAAAATCTTATCAGAGACTAAAGGATAAAAACTAATAAATAGCGTAACATTTCAGTCAAGTAAGATAAATATGTTCAAGTTATCTGCTATGCCATAGTGCATCTATAATCAACAATAACACTTTTACATTGAAAAAAAGCTTGGCAGAATTGATTTCATATTAAGTGTTTTCTCCACAGTCAGACTTAAAAAACAAAAACTAATAAAATTAAAATTACAGAGTTTTACATTACAGGGTATAACAAATCAAGAGGTCAAGCATATGAATTGAAAATCTACCATTAAAGGAACCAAAATATCCCATTTATAACTTGGTAGCACAATTAAATTCTTTAAAGAAGAACAATGATATATAAAAAAATAAATAAATAAATAAATAAAAAAAAAGAAGAACAATGATTAAACAGCACAATTAAGAAAAACTTTAGGCTTTTCTTACATAAAGAACTAAAGTTATATGAACACTTAAAAATAGGTTTCTGTGTTAATCTTTAAAACTGAAAATAAGAAACCACATGATCACTATAAATGTGCACACAAGCTTCATCTTCACTCAAATGTTCTGAGATTTTATTTTCAGTATGAGCTTGCAGTTAATACTATGGCTAGAATTAAAGTTAGGTTTACTATCTTACTAATAACAGTTTTCTCTAGGTAATTGCAAAACAACTTACTACAGAAGGAACCAACAGGTCAAATTTATTTGAGAAGTTTTTGGAAACAGAAGAAAAAAAATCTTAGGCAACACATAAAGCAAGTCAAATGAATAGGTAAATTAGAAATAAAGCTTAAAATTTAAAACTACTGGAATATTCCAAGAATATTCCAATAAATTCCAACAGTTGAATTACAATGGTAAACCGTGAGTTAACAAGTTGTCTGACTTTCAGATAAAAAAAGAACAGGAGTCCCAATTTATGGATCTGATAGGGAGAGCAATTCATGAAGTGGAGGGGGCAGACACAGAGATACTTAAATTTGAAACCTAAATGTGTATTTAAATATATATACTTATAGTTGGAGGGCAAACATTTTTGTCCTCTTTGAGGATTTTTTACATTCACTCCCTGGTATAAGTTGCTCTTCATCAAAAGAGAAAATAGGGCAAAAAGTATCAGCATTTTGGGCTGTGACCCTCTTCCTTCCCAAGTCCAAAAAGTTTATTAAATTTACCCACCAATTCAGATCTACTTAGAAACGTTTTTGAGTTGACACAACCAGTTAATTTTGAATTTGTTCCTGAAATGTGTTTTAAATTCTTGGTGAAGGCACAAAACCCTCACTAGGTTACCTTAAGTAGTTGTTTTCCAATTGTTGGACTCATCTTTTCATCCACCATAAGAATTACAATTCCTCTGTCATCCATCCCTCTCCTTCCAGCACGACCAGACATCTGAATGTATTCACCAGAAGAAATCTGAGGGAATATAATTAGAAATTAGGAATATAATTAGAAAACCTTAAACAAGTTTTTAAAAATTTTTTTCTCATCATAAAATACATTAGCACAAGTTATATATTCCAAGAAAGAAAACACAATTAAAGTCATAACTTTAGAAACATATAAGTGAAAACACAAAAATGAAATGAAAAATATGTTATAAAACTAAAATTAAGCTACAAAATGACCATAAATACCATTTTTGGTGATTTCTCATTGTGGTGATTTTGGTGATTAATTATTGCCAGAAACTACACTAAAGAAATACTGGATAATTCACTGCCACAAAAAAATTTTTTTGAGCTAGATATGGGGTGGAAAGCAAATAATGCATTTTCTGTATGACTCAATCTTCTTAAAATTTAAAAATGTTTCAAATTACCAAAAAATAAGCTTACATAAAAACTTCTAAAGAGAAATGACATCTACTCATCATATTTAAATTTCTCTTTTAATTAGCATCTAATATATTTTTAAATAAAACAAATCAACAAAAATACTTTGCCTTTTAAATTCTACCAAGTGTACATTTCAGTGTTTTGATGATTAGTAATTACTGACATAAACTTCTCTAAGGAGAAAAAGGATCTGCTTTCATGAATAAAAGTTCAGTAAAGGAATAGCTTACTCTCATAATTTGCTGTTTTATCTTTCATGTACATATTTCTTAGAACGTTTGTACTATAACATTTTATTGACATCAATCAACTTTTTCCTAAAACTAAGCTTTTTTTTTTTAAGAGTAGGAATTCTTTTTTTTTTATTTTATTTTAGCATTCCCAGTACCTGCAATAGCTCTAGATACTTAATTTAAGTTCAACAATTATGTGCCAACAGGTCTAACTTGTCTCTGGATTATGAATCTATTTTTTTCCTAATTTACTGTTTCATTTATGCTCCTAACTTTGTTTCCCCCTGCTTTAGGAAATATTATGTGCAAACCTGTTGACCTATACTTTAAAGAGTAAAATAGTAAACTGAAATTGCTGACAGTGCAGTAAATACCTTAAGCTGTAGGAAATGAAAATTTCAGATATTTCTAAACCACTTTTTAAAGCACTCTCAGATTATTCATACACTTATCTCTCATCACCAAACTCTCTCACATAAAGGTTTTTGTTTCATTTTTTTTTTTTGGCTAAGGAATAGAAATGTAAATGATCTGAAGCTTAATTTTCATAAGTTGTTATATTAGCTTGTTGCATAAAACCTTGGTGACCCAAAAGACACACACAGATGGGTTGACGGAACTGCTGAGAACACTCGCAATAAGGAAAAGGCAAACCGTTTCCAGAGAGGTCCACCCCCACTGTGTCTCTTGGCAGTCTCATTGGTCAAATCACTCATCACTCCCTACTCTAATCTCTCTTTCCTTTTCCCTCCTTCTTATCCTTGAATGCCTTGGGAACTGAGCAGATAGGCTGATAGCAATGGTACAAGCCTAACAAACTAGTCGATACATTATGCAGCAAAATTCAAAGCCTTCCTTTGTATTCAACTGCTATAAAAAGACTGTTGCACAAAGAAACTTCACTGTATGCTTGCTTTCTATGTGCAATCATTCTTTTGGGCTTCGGGGTGGTCCTGGAGCCCCACCACCAATCTGGTTTATTCTGCATACCATGTCCAGGCTCTGGGTTCACTAGAAACCCACATTAGCTCAGATAAAAGCTTAAGCATTTAGAAATGAAAATTTTAGATGAGCCAAAATCACCACAGACAGAAAAGTAAAAATTTAAATATATGAATTATCTTACCCATCGGAAATCTTTCCCATCAAATTTCCGGGCATTTGTGAATAAAACAGTTCTGGCTGGCATGTTAATTCCCATAGCAAAAGTCTCTGTGGCAAATAAAGCCTAAATAAATGATAAATCATAAAACTGAATATATTTTAAGATGAAAAAAGTTATATTATTTCATGTGTAAATAAGTCACTAGCCTTTCAAAAAGCCATTAATGAGTCACTACAAAAATAACATGCTATTCTCAACTGTATTCCAATATTTTCTAAACTAAAAATATTCAATCAAGTTGAATGTTCCTTGCATCCCAGAAATTTAATTAAGAGAAAATTTTTTTAATTCTAGCAGCAGTCTCCCTAAGATGGATTAAGCATTAGGCTGGAGAATGGTTTCATAAAACACAGTCATACTTACTGGTTTCTTCTATCACAGTACAGCTATAAGAAGGCTACTTTACCTTTAAGGCCACTCTACCTTTACACTTTATCATTAAGGGTAGTTTAGAATCAGCAACTCTTTAAGACTTTCAAGTATACCAACAAAAACCTTACCATACAAAAATCTGTGTGGTTAAGCTCACAAAGATATTTTGTATAAGTATAGTCATTTAAGTGCTACTAAATCATTTCATCGATAAGGAAAAACAAAAAGTTTTCACCAATGCAACAGGATGCTACTGATCTGTCTAAAAAGAATGAAGAGTCACAACAAACAGAATAGTATCAGTAGTACATTATAGGCAGTAGTATTTGTACATATGTTAGTGAATATTTCTGGGAAGCAAGAATAGTCTTTCATTTTTTATTTACAATTATTCGATTGTAATTTCACAACCAACAAGTATCACATGTGTTAAGAAAAGATTCTTTAAAAAAATGAGTCTCAACAAAATATACAATGTAAAAGGGAAGTTCAATAAGACCTTAACCAGCTATAAAGAATAACCAATTATACTGTAAGGATGTTCTTGTGGATTAACACTTAAATATCCAATATTAGTGCTGAGGTTCTCATGGTAACACTTGAATTGATTTTTAAACATAATTTATGAGTATAAAAATAATTAAAAAAAATTAAATTAGAATCTTGGCTTTAAATTAGGAAATCTAGAAAATTGAAGTCTAGCCAGCATTTCTTATGTTGTTTAAACTAACTCACTTCTTTTACTCTGTAGATAAAAAGGACTCCATTTATACAATCAATCCAGAACAATTCAACTGTGTTAACATTTCTTACACTAAAAAAGAAACAAATGATTTATTTTCACCTGTAGCCAAAAAATGAGAAAGCATAACACAATATATAAAAACAAAGTTCATTATCTAAATCAGTCATACAACCTAATTTAAGAAACAAAAACAAAGTGCTATATAAACACTGTTCTCAATGACTTTAAAGTGTTTATAATAAAATAATTCCAGAATATAATAAAACTAAAATCATACCTTTATTAATCCCTCAGAAAAGAGAATTTCTATAGTTTCTTTCAAAATAGGAAGTAAACCACCATGGTGAATACCAATGCCCCGCTTCAAAAGAGGAAGTACATGTTCAACCTGCAATTGGAATAATGTTTTCTTTACAAATGACGTAAGAAAAAGAATTTTAAATATCAACCAAATTAAGAAAAATTTATAATGCAAAAAATTTAAAAGGATGCTAGAAAACCTTTTGTGACTAAGTTAAAGCTAAACTTTTTTCCACATAAATAAAAGATAATTCTGTCTAGAATTCCATAATATGAAAAATGTTTTAAATTTTATAAATCCCCTGGACCTCTTTCAGATTTTTCGGTATCATTTCTTTCTCCAAAAATTCTTTAAAGTTCTAAGGACAAAGGCTGTATCTGTACAAAGTAAACTTTAAAAAATACGGGGCTGCCGGGAGCAGTGGTGCACACCTGTAATCCTAGAGCTGGGAGGCTGAGGGCAGGGATTGCTTGAGTCCATGGGTTTGAGACTACTCCTGGCAACACAGGGAAACCTAGTCCCAAAAAATAGCTGGGCATGGTGACACACGTCTTTAATCCTAGCTACCTGGGAAGCTGAGGATGGGAACTGCTTGAGTCCGTGGTACCACAGGCCTATGGTTCTACGGGCAAAATAGTGAGAGTCTCAAACAAACAAACAAACAAATATAAATAATAAAAAAACTGCTTATGTGGTGGTGCGCACCTGTTATCCCAGCTACCTGGGAACCTTAGGCTAAAGACCATTTGAGTTCATAGGATCAGAACTACCCCGGGCAACATAGGGAGACCTAGTCTTATTTTTTTTGAGACTAGGTCTTGCTATGTTTGCCCATGGAGCCGCAGACTCTCATTGCCCAGGGTACCACAGACTCAAGCAATCCCCAGTCTCAGTTCCCCAAGTAGCTGGGAATACAGGCGCGCACCACCACGCCCAGCGATTTTTTTGGAACTAGGTCTTGCTACGGGCCCCAAGCAGGACTCGAACTGTGATCCCTAGCCCCGGCCGCTTCATAGGCTGAATCTTACAGGCACGAGCCACCATGCCCAGCTGGGAGACCTAGTCTCTTAAAAAAAAAATACTGGCCATCAACAGGCACATTAAAAAATGCTCATCATCACTAATCATCAGAGAACAGAAAACTGAAACCACAATGAAAACCATCTCACACCTGTAAAAATAACCCATATCAAATGGACCACAAACAACAAGTGTTGGGTATGGTAGAAAAGGAACCCTTGTGTACATTGTTGGTGGAATAATGACTGGTTCAGCCCCAATGGTAAACAGTATTGAGGTTACTCCAATTATTATAAATAGATACAGGATATAATTCAGCAATTGCACTCTTACTTGTCTACCTCAAAAATTCAAAAACACTAACTCAAAGGGACAGATGCACCCTATGTTCATTACAGTCTTTTTACAATAACCAAGGCCTGGAAACAGTCTAAATATCTAATCACACAAGTGGACTATGAAAATGGAATACACAACTGTAAAAAAGAAAATATATACACAATATATACACAACTATAAAAAAGAAAAAAATCTTGTCATTTAGGATAACACATAAAGAATAATGCTAAGTAAAATAAGTCAGAGGAGAAAGACAAGTACGGGATGACTTCACTCATATATAGAATATAGAGAAATAAGGCAGAAGAAGAGAAAACTAAACCAAACAAAACCAAGAAATCTGACTGTTGAATTGAGGCTACCAGAGGAGGAGAGTTTAGGAAGTAAAGAGGGGAAGACCCATGGACTATGGGAAAAGACTATGGGTGCCTGGGTGGTTGGGTGTGGTGTGGGAACATACATCTGAAAAGATGGGATCCTTTGCTTCTTAATCACATACAGACTATAAACCAATGTCTTCACAATAAAAATTTCACAAAACGAAAATAAAAAAATACTGGCCGTCTCAAATAATAGTAACTGTGTATTTACTACAAAGATGTATTTCATCTTAAAACAAATGAATTACTCAAAATTTAATTCTATTAACACAAATGTCAACAGAAGTGTTAGTGTAATAAAGAGGTATAGAAGACATGGCTCTGCCATGAGACACACTAAATATTCAGCTAGGAAGAACATTTACAAAAAAATTTTGTGATTTTAAACACCAGAAAACATGTTCCTGCAATCTAACCACAAATCCCTTATAAAGAAATCATTTGTAAAGTAGAATAGGGCCTCCCAATATTTCTGTTTATAAAACAAAACTTGCATATATTAAAGGAGCTCTCAGGTTTAATAGCATATCAGATCACCTGAGTAATTTCTACAAGATTCTATTAATTAAGACACACACCAAACCCATTAAATCAAAATCTCTGGGAGTGACACCAGGCAAGAGCATATTTAAAACTCCCCAGGCATTTTCAACGGTCAAAGGAAAAAAAACAAACATTAAAACAAAATAAAATGAACATATGTTGTTTTGTGTGGTAGCCTTATGAATTTCGTGACTTAAAACTAGCATTAAACTTGCTGCAGCATTAGGATGATAAGCAGTAATTTTCAGATTACACTAGCTTTCAGAGAAAAGACACCCCCCCCCCAAGCAGCAAGTCCTTCCTCTTGCTAGTTTTTCAAGAAGTTTAAAATATGAACCAAGGTATCACTCCAGTACACCATGCAACATACTTCTACAATGCACAAACAGTTCAATATAGTAATAAAACCAAGAAATAACAAGTAAATATATGCTACTCATTAATAATCACATTTTCTTAGTATATTAAACACAAACCTGAGGGAGTTTTTTATCTTCATCAGACAAGCAGTCAATAGCATTACTAAATACTTCTTCAACCATCTTCTTTTCTTCATCTGAGAGAAAATCCAAGATACACAGATAGTTAAATGATACCAAACATCACAAACTGCAAAGAATAAAAGTCTATAAAAGGTTAAGTCAGTATTCTAGAAGAGAATATAGGTACAAATTACTATGCAATTTAATAAAATTCACTACCTTTCAAAATATCTGACTTCCTCAAGGGAAAAAAGTACCATCAAATAAAAATAATAATTAAATTAAGTGCAACAGTTTAATCGTCACTGGACAGAGAAATTATCCTGCTGAGGAAAATACACCTTAAAGAATGGACACTTCTATTAACTGTTAAACCAGTAACTCCAAAGTTAATGCTCTTAGCCACTATAATGCCTTAGTGTACAGTGTCTTAATAGGTAGTGGACAAATGTTTTACTGAATAAATACATAACCACACAATTTTAAGCGTATCCTGCACCGAAATTTTTAAGAAAATATTTCAAAGCAATTTGTGACCCAAAAACCAATATATTACAATATGTAACCCCAAAAGCAATATATTACTTTTTAATTTATATATATATATTTCACTTCATTGTAATCCCCAGGGGTCACCCCCTTCTCCCCTCCCTGGCCTCTCCAGTCGGACCCCCCCCACCCCATTGTGTACTTTCGTTTGGTTGTGCACATATTAGTGAAACCATTTGGTTTCTGTTTTTTTCTTTCTGACTTGTTTCTGCTAATATGATTTCTTCTAGGTACATCCATGTACCATAAAATCATCAAATTTGTCATTTTTAATTGATGAGTAATATTCCATTGAGTAATATATATACCACATCTTTTTCATTCAGTCATCTGTCTTTGGGCATTTGGGTTGTTTCCATGTCCTTGCAATTATAAATAGTGCTGCAATAAACATCCGAGCACAGGTGTCCTTTTGTACCCATATTGAGGTCTCCCGTGGGTAGATTTCCAAAAGAGCTATTGCTGGGTCAAATGGCAGTTCCATTTTCATTAGTCTGAGGGTCCTCCATAGTGCTTTCCGTAGTGGATGGGCCAGTTTGCATTCCTACCAACAGTGTAAGAGTATTCCTTTATCTCCACATACCCGCCAGCACTAGTTGCTGCCTGTTTTTTTGAAATGGGCCATTCTTGCTGGTGTGAGGTGGTATCTCATTGTGATTTTGATTTGCATTTCTCTGACTGCCAGTGAAGTTGAGCAGTTTCTCATGTGTCTGTTGGTCTTTTGTATTTCCTCTTGAAGAAGTATCTTTTTAGTTCCTCTCCCCATTTTTTGACTGGGTTTCTTGTTTTATCTTTGCTAAGTTGCATGAGTTCCTTATGGATCTTTGTTATTAATCCCTTATCACTTCTGTAGAGGGCAAATATTTCCTCCCGTCCAGTTGGATTTTTGTTTTTTCTGTTGTCTCTTTTGCTGTACAGCTTTTTAGTTTGATGTAGTCCCAGCTGTTTGTTTTCCTTCATTTTTTTGCTGGCTATATATGTATCAAGAAATGGATTTCTGAATTGTAGCTCATGGAGGGTTTTGCCCAAGTTTTCCTCTATGTATTTTATGAAAACCAATATATTACTGACTTTAAGAGATTACATGAATTACCTATCATTTGGTAATTATACCATGAATAAGCAAAGTCTACCTTTAAAACAAAAGTTTTAATTCTGTTCCTTACTATACAATATGACTGGAATTTGATTTTGGATGATTTAAGGTATTTACTTTTCACTATACAGACATATAAGAAAAAGGTTGAATTAAAAGCCAATTGGTATGCTGCAACTTTTAGCTAGGCTATACTACTATCTGTATGACTTTTAAGTAAATTACATTTAGAGTTAATATATGTAAACCATAATGAGTTCATGTGTTAGAACTTATCTTACTTTCTTAAGAATTAAACCACAGTCAAGTAAAGGTCAGGTTTTTCCAGTTTGGACTTCTAGAAAAATGAAACTAAGACTCTTCTATACAAAAGGTAATGTGAACAGGAGATGTACCCCTAAGCCATCAGATAGAGAAAGTACAAAGTTTATGGCAACAAGGTATAAGAAGGTGTAACACTGATATTTCTCAGTAGGGTTCTCTGGATTTTCTACAGAACAATGTACTTATATTATCCACAAAAAAATACAGAAGGAAAGGAATGACATATTAAGGGCCTCTTAAAGCTTTATAAATGTGATATATAATTACTATTATAAATGTAAGGTTAACTGAACATTTCTGATTAACATACAATAATGTATTTTTATTTTACTTTAGTTTTTACTTAGCTTTCATTTTATTTTAGTTTTTGCAAGACCTCAGATACTTCTGCTGTTGTTGCTGCTTACTGTTTATATGTGTATATATGTGTGTATGTATGCATATATATATATATATATATATAAAACATCATTGTATTCTCTGGGGTTCTCCCACCACCACTGTCACCCACAAACCATCATCAACCATCATCATCTTGATCTTTTGTGTCGATCCTTTCCCTGACTTCTTCCTCCCTTCCTCCTTCTCCCTACTATAGCTTTTAATAGGTAATGTGTTAGGAGAAATATATCTGCACGCATTTTTATCTAACAGTAAAACTATACATAATTATACAGTACCTGTGTTGAAATCTAATTTGGTCATCTGAAGTGCATAGGCTTCACAATCTTTCTTACTAAAACTGAAGATAATTACAGGTTGAAAATTTCTTTCCATAATCATCTTCACAATCTTGAACACATTTGAGGGCCCTGAAAAAAGAATATATAGCCCATATCCAAAATTAGAAGACTTAATCAAAAACGATGAAACTCTCGAAATAATATGGAAGTAACGGTTTATGATCTTGAGCTATCCAAAGTTTTTTTTAGATATTAAATGTACAAACAAAAAAGGAAAAACTGATAAACTGTATTTCACCACAAATTGAAAACTTTCAGACACCAATGTCAAGATGAAAATACATCTCTAATCCAGAATGGGAGGAAACTTGTAAATCACTATTTAAAAAGGGTCTAAAATCCAGAATGTATAAAAACTCTTATAACTCAATAATGAGAAGATAATCTAATTTAAAATGGGCAAAGGATTTGAATAGCAACAGATGTGACAAAAACATGAAAAGTACTCAATATTAACCACAGGGAAATGCACCAAACCCACACTAAGATATCACTTCACACCTACTACGTGACTGTATGCAGACATACAAATTATAGTATGTATTGACAAGGATGTGGAAGAAATAGAAATCTTCTATCCTTAAAATGGGAATATAAAATGACACAGTCACTATGGAAAATAAATGTGGAAGTTACAAGGCCAGGCATGGTAGTGCAGGTCTGTAAGCGGCAGCCTAGGAAGCCACGGCAGGGATAAGAGATCGCGGTTTGAGTCCCACTCAGGGCAACATAGCGAGACCTAGTTCCAAAAAAAATAGCTGGGCATGGTGGCGCACACCTGTAATCCCAGCTACCTGGGAAGCTAAGGCTGGGGATTGCTTGAGTCCATGGTACCCCAGGTAAGATGAGCCTGCAGTTTCACGGGCAAAAATAGCAAGACTTAGTCTAAAAAACAAACAAACAAAAAAATGTGGAAGTTACTCAAAATAGTTTAAATATAGAATTAGCTCAGGACCCAACAATTCTACTCCCAAGTATATACTCATGAAAATGGAAATATATGGTCACGCAAAACTTTGAAGTTAACACAAAAGTTTACAGTAGCATTATTCATAACAATAAAAAGTGGAAACCACCCAAATGTCAAACAATTAATGAATAAATGAAATGTGGTATATTTATACATCTGTACATTATGGATCATAAAAAGGAATAAAGTATGAACACATGATGATATGGATGAGCCTTAAAAATATGTGAAGTGGAAGAAATCAGTCACAAAGACAGCATTCACTGAGTCCATTAATACAAAATTCCAGAAAACAGACACAGAAAATACATTAGTAATTCCCTAAGGCTGAGGAATCAGGGGACCAAATGAAGAATGAGGAATCACTGCTGAGCATATATGGTTTCTTTCTGAATTAATGGAAATGTTCTAGAATCACAAATAAGAACTCAATTTTGTAAATATACTCAAATGTATAGAATCGTACACTTAAAAACAATGACTCTTATCACATGTTAATTATATCTGTAAAGAATTGTGATGGTAGCATAATTCAGTGAATTTACAAATAGTCATCAAATCATACACGCTGATGAGTGAATTATATAGTATGTGACTTAGGTATATAGGAAAAAAACAAACTTTTACTCATCAAATTTTATCGTAAGTTGGATCTTTCATAGCTTGCTGACAAAAAAAAGTAAAAAAAGTAATGTGAATATACAATTTACATGTAAAAGTCTCTCAAAATGAAATTCCAAAATACCTTTTGTTCCTCCTTTCCGTCCCTTTTGATCTCCTTTAGCCAGATCACCAGCATCTCGAAGTACTTGCATTGCAGTATTAAAATTATCTTCTCTGAAGTCACCCTGGAATCACATATCTTTCTATATAATTTCACTATTAGTGAGAATCCAAACATTTACCATACTTCAAACCTTTCTCAAATAATGAAAATAATTTGATCCAGTAATTTTAATAACTCACTTAAATAATTAAAAAATGTTGTATGGTAAAAGGTAAAAGTAGTAATAACTGGGAAAAGCAAAAATAAGAACATGTCCAGAACATTCTCCAGGCATTTAAAAATATAAGAAAGGAAATCTATTACATTCTAAGAAAAACAAGTCTTAAAGACAATATTTGAAATAAAAATACATATACACAAAAAATGAAAAGAAAAACAATTTTGGACAGTAAAACTAAGAAAAAAATCAATTTTTTCCAAAATTTTTTTATAGTTTAAGGAAAAACAGGTATAAACAACAGAGCATGAAATTATAGACATATGGTTTCTTACTGAATTAAGGAAATGTTCTAGAATCACAAATAAGAACTTATAATTTTGTAAATATACTAAAATCTATAATCTTACACTTAAAAACAATGTATAGAATTATACACTCACATTTTCATCAACTACAAGGTGCAGACCATCTCCCCCTGCTGGAAAAATGTAATGTTGCAATGGCGTAGGCCGATAATCTGTGTAAATTACATGACAGGGCTGTAAAAAGGAAGATAAATACAAAAACTGTATTTTTAAAAAATAAAACTGCATTTGACCTACCTAAAAGACCTTAGGGAAGTAAAATTTTGAGATAAAAAAAATCTAACTCTTGTGAGGATACCGTTGTAAAGGTAAAATAAGGACAGGATATGTCCAAAATAACAACAACGTTACCTCAACAAGAAGAAAGAAAAGGCTAGAAACTGATTTTAACAAACTTGCTTGCCTTGAGAAATAGGTTCACATAAAATGTCTTCCTTATTCTAGATAGCATTAGGAACAAAGTATAAAACATAATAAGGTCAATCTATAACATTTTAAACACTGACGATAATAAAGAATAGAAAAAAATACCTGTTTATGTAAATGGCAAATCCATTCAGCAAACTGTCTGGCATTAGGAATAGTAGCCGAAAGAAAGACATAGTGAACATTATCAGGAAGCAGGATAATTGTTTCTTCCCACACCACACCACGCTCTGGGGAAAAAACAAAAACAAAACCTTGGAATTTAATGTCACTTTATGGACAATTATCAAAAATTATTTTCTCTAGTTCAAAAATTAGAAATGCTTTATACCAGCATTTCTGTGGCGATTTCAGGATCTCTGTGGCTATTTCTAGGCAGAGAAACCTTACTGAAAAATACTTTCATTCTTAGTAATAAATTAACCCAGTAGATAAAAGCAATCTGAAAAACCTGCAAACAGAAGCTCCAAACTAAATCCTTGCAAAAAAGTTCAACAGTTCTGTGACAATAAAAATATTTCCATGGTCACATTGAGAAAAGCAGTAAATGGCTTACAGAAAACTCCAAATAACTTTGAAAACATAATCACTAACCTCCATGGTATCTTTTGTCCTAATTATCCTTACATGTACAGATAAAAAGATTTGGTTAACAGCAAAACTATGTCAGTTTTATTAAACAAAAAAAATTGGAAAAACCAATTTAAGAATTTTCTTAGATAAAAGAAAAAATCAATAAAGGATTCATTATTTTTAATTATTTTTAATACCACACAATTTTATTCAGAACTTTTTATAAATATGAAAATGGTAAAATTTCTTAAACTGTACTGTTAGCACTATAAATATGGATTAGTTCAGCTCTTTTGTTTAAATAAAAACTTTTACTGAAGTGCATAAATACACATTTAAATTTAACTTTTAAATGTGCTTATTAACAGTTACTTCCTATTCCATTCAAAATTCTACTATAGTACAATAGTTCAAATATAGGGATATTTATAATCCTTTTTGTTTTTAAACCATAAAATGCCTTTCTAGTTTTTAAGAACTTGATCAAACAAAAAAAGGTAATTTTGTAATTTAGAAGTTTCAGAAATTCTTTAACATTAGTTACATGAAAATTCTCTAGTAATAACAAACTAGTTTTAATTCCATTTGTTTTATTTTACTTTGTATTTTCTCATGCAGAAAGTTACCAGGAGTCCTACTGGAAATATATCATGTTGCTCACAATTTTGTTTACTCTAGCCACAAATGAATAAAACAAAAATTAACAAGTTTTTTAAGATAAATACATGATATACAAACCAATAACATGCAGCACATACCTGAATCTCTCATGTAATGAATCTCATCAAATATAACCCAAGCAACTTCTCTCATTACTTCAGAGCCTCGGTATAGCATACTTCTCAAAATCTAAGAAAAAAAAAAGATTTCACAGGATTTTGACATAACAAAAACTTTCTAACAAAGAATACTGAAAATGTTTTTAATGAAACATTAATTTCAGGACCACATACATTCTATTACTCAATATTCCTTGCCTCATAAAACCAAAGTTGTAACTTCTCAACAGTTAATAGTAATCATACACAGCTCATGTTAAGAGCATCACCTGTATCTGTAGATTTTCAATAGGAAGCTGTTTCCTTATATATACAGTGTTAGCAAAGACACTTTGGAGGATAGGAGAGCAACTTAAAATTATCTTCTATTTAGCATACTGATTCTCACTGTTTACCTATATGTTTTCATCATATACAATCTCCTTACAATAAGGATATACTCCTTACAATAAGGATATACTTTCTGGGAGTCATTAATCTGACTTTACAGAATATCCTGACTAGATGGAATATTGGAAATAGTTAATAAACTATTAACTATTGAAAATGGAAAACTTTAATAATAAACTTACTTTGGGCACCAAAATAAAAAGTAATCAATGTTTTTCAATATCTTTGCAAATCAGAAGTTAATGTATACCTTTGTAAAAGGCAAGGATAATTTAAATATGCATGAAAGTACTTTACAATAAAAACAGCTAATTAGTGTTCAAATCTTAATGTTATAAATACAAAACATTAATGTTATAAATACATGCAAACCTTAACATGCTGTAAAAGTGATTATAGGAATAATCTAAATACAATGGGGAACTTTAAATCAGTCTGAACTGACGAGATAAAGAAGATAAATAAATCCTTCAAACTTGTATATAAAGCTATCAAGGTACTTTCATGTCGTTAATAAGAAACCTTTAAAATGCTTGAAGACCATGTATGACAAAACAGAAAAATTGCTTATTTACAACTAAATTTATATGATTATTTGAATACTACATTTTCTCTATATAAAGCAAGTTCTAAAACATGAGATGTTCTAATACACTTTACTTAAAGCTAAGAAAAATTGGATGAGTAAACATATAATTTACCTCTGTAGTCATAACAAGACAAGAAGCTGTAGGATTAATAGTAACATCTCCAGTCATCAGACCAACATCTTGAAATTCTTCATACATTTCACGGTATTTCTGGTTACTCAGAGCCTTAATTGGGCTGGTAAATATCACACGCTGTTTCTCCCTTAAGGCTAATGCAATAGCATACCTAAAAATGCAAAAGCAAATAATAAAAATTTACAGCCGCACACCACCATGCCCAGCTAATTACTAGTCTTATATGAAATTATGGGAAAGTTCTTCCATAGTTATTAGTAGAATGCAATACAGGTAGTCATTTAAACATGGACCATAGTATCAGGACTAAGCTTAGCACTGTGGCAAATCCTCCTGTTTAAGACATAGTTTATACCCAGAATAGGTTTATAACCTTTTTGGAAAAATAAAGGTATGTACTTATTCTAGTATTTATTTCTAGTCATCTACTCAAAAACAGTAAAATAAACAATTAAAAAAGTACCAATCTTAAATATAGAGATATTACAATATCTAAAACATACTCTTCAAGAAAAAATTAGAAGGTAGAGAAGTTCAACTTATACTTAGGTCATTAGCAATCATTAAAAACTGATTCTGGGGCTGTCAGAGCCCCTCTTTCAGTGGGGAGCAAAGGCGGGGAGGTACCTGGGTAGGCCCCCTGTATTGGAGAGCCTGGGAGGGGGGTCCAGGTGTGGTCTTAGCCCCGCCCACCAGTGGATGGTTGTACAGGGCAGCCATCTGCTACCCCAAAGGGCAGAGGCATGGTCTGGCCAAACCCCCACCCCAAAGGGGCTTGGGACTGCACCTGCCTGGCCATCCAGGCCCTGCCCCCCACACACAGAGGTACAGCATACAGGCTGGGGGTGGGGGAGAAAGGGGAGAGGTGTAGGATGCCCCTTTCATTTCACCCTCACTCCAGCTAATCTTCAGGAGAAAGAAGAGCACAAATAATACACATACCATCACAGAATGGGTGAGGGACCAGGTAAACGTCCAGCTCACACATCTAAGCAGGACAGAAGAGATGGAATACCAAGAAAACCAATGCATACAGAACTGGAAAAACAACGACAGAGACTAGATGTCACGAATCCAACCCGCTCACTGGGTCTGGAGGAGCCAATCTCATTTCTGAAACACCATCTAAAAGAGTGTGCCCCCCCCAAGTCTACAGGAGGAAGGCCACAGAGTTGGGGCATCATCAACCCCATAGCAAAGCTGCAAACTAAGGGAGTGGAGATGGCCCATTCGCAGACGCCTGCACCCACAGAGATACTTTCTTCAAGCTGGGGATGAGGCCCCCTAAACCAGACGCCAGAACTATAAGGTGAAGCAGCAAAACAACATGGAGAAGGGAGTGGAGATGACACCCAGCAACGAAGAAACGTGGACAAACCACAAATAAACAGACTGGCTGCCCAATGCAAGGTTAATACTGAAAATCTACCAGCACGGTTTGCCTTGTCCAAGAACAGAGTCCCTCACCCAGCAAAAGGACACTGCCACAGGAAAGAGACTAATGAAGTTAACACAAACTAACAAACAACGAAGAGAGAGGAGTCTGAGTAAACAAAAAGGGTGTTGGAGGGGGGAGGGTATCCCAATAAACATTTACTGAGGTTGAAATTTAAAGAAAATAAGTAAATAAATAAACCCAAAAAAACTGATTCTGAGTAGGTCTAGATATTGTACTTAACAGATAGAGATTTCAAAATGGTTATTAGAAAAATGTTTCCAAAATGTAAGAAAATGGTACTGTAAGAATTAAGAGAGTAATACAATGATTCAACAAATAGGTAATAATAATACAGAAAGCAACACTGTAAGGTCATAAAACAAATAAAAACTGCAACTAAAAGTACAATAACAAATGAAATAGTCACTAGATGGACTCATAAGAATATCTGAAATGGCAGAAAATCAAGGAATACTAAAATAGCTGAACTGAAATTACAAATCTAGAGAGAAGAAAAAAAGCAGACATTAAGAGATCTGTAGAAATACCTCAAGTGTCCCCATGGAAGTTCGAAAATGAGAGACAGAGTATCTGAAAAAGTGAAAAACTTCCAAAATTTATTAAAAAATAAAACAAATCGCCGGGCACGGTGGCTCATGCTTGTAAGCTTCAGCCTATGAAGAGGCCGGGGCTAGGGATCACGGTTCGAGTCCCGCCTGGGGCGCGTAGCGAGACCTAATTCCAAAAAAATAGCTGGGCGTGGTGGCGCATGCCTGTAATCTCAGCTACCTGGGAAGCTGAGGCTGGGGATTGCTTGCGTCTGTGGTACCCCAGGCAACGAGAGCCTGCGGTTCCACAGGCAAAAATAGGAAGACCGAGTCTCAAACAAACAAACAAACAAATAAATAAATAAATAAATAAAATAAAACAAATCTACAGATCTAAATACAATGAACTCAAGGAGGAAAAATTAAAAGAACTACATAAAAAATATTTAATCAAACTGCTAAATTAAAAATACATTTTTCAAGGCAGTCTGAAAAAGCAACACAAGAGAACTAAATGTGAGTCTGACTTATGACTAGAAACAACAGAGTCAAAACAAGCAATGTCTCTAGGCTGACGATCCAATATTCAAAGAAAAAAAATGTCAGTCAAAAATTCTATAATTGATCACATCACACTTTTTTAAAAAAAAGTGAAATACAAACATTTCTAAATAAAAATCTGGAGAAATTCATTGCAAACAGCTCCAACATAAAATATTCTTTAAAAATTCTTTTACTCAAACCATACCTATTTCTATCCAGCTCTCCACTCCCCATATCCCAGCCTACACCAGCCCCTGGCAACCACCATTCTTGCTGTTCTCTAAATGAAAATTTTTAGCCCTAAAAACTTATATTAGAAAAATTTCTAAACCAATTACTCCATTTTTCCTTCTTAAAAAAACCTAAAAAAACAAAGCTCAGGCAAGAAGGAAATAAAGGTCTGAGTGTAAACCAGTAACAGAGAAACAGAAAAACAGAAAAAAGAATGAAACTCAAAGCACGGTCTTTGAAATAATCAGTGTAACTGACAGGCCAAACAAACCTGAAAAAAAACATCAATCTGATACCAAAGTCACAACAAGGCATTACAATACAACTATAGACCAATTCTCACAAATACAGATGTAAAAAGTGTTAGCAAATCTAATTCAGCAATTATACATTAGGAATATACAAATTTAGCAGATCTAATCCAGCAATATATAAATAAGTTTACATGAAGTAGAGTTTACATCAGGATGTCTATTTTGAAAATCAGACCATTCATCATACATTCAAAGAACAAAAGAATATGTCATTTCAATAAATGCAAAAAAAGGTTTATAACAAAATCTAATAGCTAAATATTTTATATAAACTTATATACTATGCAACTAACTTCGATAAACTGATAAAAGACATCTATTAAAATGATTCTATAAAGCATGTTACATAATGGCATGCTTTCTGAAGACTGTTTCATCATAAATAAAGGAGTTCCTTTCATCATTTCTATTCAACATTACACAGGACATTTCAATAAATAAAAGGAAATTAAAGGAACTAAAATAAGGGAAAACTGTCCTTAAAGAAATTAAACAAAAAATTTTGAAACTTTTCAAGTTTCAGATAACAAAACTTATTTTAAATATCATTTAAAAAGAAAACTACTTACTCAGCACATACAGTTTTTCCTGCCGATGTATGTGCAGATACTAAAACAGACTGATTATTATCAACACACTGAATAGCTTCTCTTTGAAAGGCATCAAGAATGAATGGGTATTCCTATAAAAACAGAATGTTATTAATATGTGCATGAAAATACATTGTTTCAGAGCTCACTTAATGAGAGATTCTATTTAGGAAATATGCTACCCACAGGAAGAGTAAAACTCTCTCACTAGACAGCATGCTATTCAGCTAATCTTTCAATCATTGTATTAAGCTTATATATATAATTATACAATAATCTTTACCATTTACCAAAATTATGCTCTGTTATAGGTACTATGTAACACATTTTCCATATATTATCACTAATTTTCACAACCTCTAAAATAGTTATTTCCTTTCAAAAAGGAGAACTTTGAGGCTCTGAAAAATTAAGTTTTTCACTTAAGCTCACTAAGCACAGACAGAACAATACATCTACTAGACTTTAAGACTTCATGTTTACCCCATCATCATGTCTTTTTTATTTTGAGAAGGTGAGCTGGAAAAGAATACTACATGCAAACCTAATTGCACACATGCCTTTTTCCCTAGAGAAAACTTGACTTTTACTAGTCATTAAAAGGGTTGAAAGTCATTACTTCAATTTTAAAAATACTTGTTTACCGATTTGGTTTTTACTGTATTTGACTACAGGTAACTTCCTGAGAAGTTAAAAATAAAAGCCTTATTTCAAAGAATTGAAGTTTTAGGAAAAAGAGAAACTCAGAGAACTGTACAAATAATATCATCCAAATACAGACCTTTGCAGCTTTTCCAACTCGCGAACTGTACAAATAATATCATCCAAATACAGACCTTTGCAGCTTTTCCAACTCAGAGAACTGTACAAATAATATCATCCAAATACAGACCTTTGCAGCTTTTCCAACTCGAGGTTTAAGTGGTAAATAATCTTCATCTGCAGGCAATGCAACCTGATGGTAAAAAACAACCAATACATTCAGTATCCTATAATTAATGATGGTTTAAAAAGTAAAAGTGATAAATTAGAGGATTTAGATAATCTTAGACACTGTAAAATAAGCAGATGCTTTTAAGAGAACAAGGCAAAAGTCAAGGCTACAACTAGTATTTCTCTAATGCTAATGTAATGAAAAGCATGCAAATCTATTTCCCTGAAGAAATTGTGTATTTATTAAGGTCTAGGACCCATTTTAGCTATATTTGTATTGTATTTTCCACAATTAATGTACTGTTTAATTTTAACAAATGCTCAAAAGAGCTGAATGGAATAAAAAGGGATTTACCATATGAAAGACTGTTGATATATTTACAACTTAATTACAGTAAAAGTAATACAGGTAACATTTCAAAAATGTTCTAGTTAGAATCTAAAATTTCAAAAAGTGAAAAAACTATGAAACCTAATGAATCATACAAAGTATAATGGCTATTAGAAGAAATGTGATTTGTAAGCAGAATCTATAAAAGGAGACAGAATTTGGTAGCTTATGAATCATACTTGGGAAAGTTAACTTGTGAGCTGTTTTCATTAATAAATGGACACTTTGGAAGACAAATAGTTTGATCAGTCTTTCTCTTAAGATTACATATTCTCCTTTATGGTGACCTCAAGAAACTTCCAGTAGTTTGGTGAGGAGAAGTCTACCGATCCATTAAGGACATCATTCTTTCATATACAGCTCTGTCTCCTATGAGTATGATAAAAGTGAATCTATCCCAGAGATGACAAACCCCTGTTGCACTGACAAAACCAAATTTTTGGATATGAATATCTGAAGACCTGATTCTAAATCATGGTGTGATAAACATCAAAATCTGATCAAACTGATGAGAGTCAACTCTGGTTACTTTGTTGACCTTCCACACATCTGTTCCTATGACATGAAAAAAGAACATTTAGCAAACAAGATATTACTTATCTTAGAGATCTTAAAGCAGCAGTAAGAACAAATTACGTTTTCATAAATGTGAGACTAAGGTTTTGTTTTTACTCTCTGAAAACAGTCTGGGTAACACTAATGCATAAAAATATAGTTAGAAGACAAAAAGCACACAGACACTAAGGAGTGAGAAAAACCTACAGAATAAAGAGTCAAATAGCAATTCACTAATGGTAATTTTTACCTAGTGAAAGAAATGGGAAGAAAATCTCAAGTAGTCAACAGCAACTCTAAGAAGGAAGGGACTGTGTCTTTTTTTTTTTGAGACTAGGTCTCGCTATTTTTGCCCGTGGAACCACAGGCTCCCACTGCCCGGGGTACCACAGACTCAAGCAATCCCCAGCCTCAGCTCCCCAGGTAGCTGGGATTACAGGCATGCGCCACCAACGCCCAGCTATTTTTTCGGAACTAGGTCTCGCTACGGGCCCCAGGCGGGACTCAAACCGTGATCCCTAGCCCCGGTCACTTCATAGGCTGAAGCTTACAGGCATGAGCCACCATGCTCGGCCCTAGGGACCATGTCTTAATCGTATCTTTAGACTCACAGAAGAATAAAGTAGTACTTAGCACTCAAAAATTATGCATTGAATGACTACAAAGAAGAAAACAACAATGGTGTTGAAAAGCACCTAGAAAAACAAGCAGCTTTGAACCTTCATATGATGAGAGGGAAATCCATATAGAAAAGGAAATCAAGGCATGGTACAGACTGAGCAAAGTCTCTGCAAAGGCAGGATAAGATACAACTAAGTACAATGGTCAAGCAACCTTCCTTGTCTCTTTAGCCTAAAGAGGCAATAACAGTTCCTTTGAGTAAATGTGACAGAATGCGGGGCTTGAAGATCATAGTGATGAATATAAAGTTTACATCTCAGAGCAGAATTTGTGTTTGTTGATTGGTTTTTCATCTTTGTAAGACTAGAGAATAGAATAGGGCCTAACATAAGTGTTGAATAATCAAGTGAGTGCTAAACCTGCCAAACTTTCAGATCTTAAAAAATTAGATGCTAAATTTCTATCAAAAGTTTGTCATTTTTTCATTTTTTAATTACTTATTCAACATACTGCTTAAAAAAAAATCCCCCTCCCCAAAAAGTCCTCCAGTTATCTGTAATAATAACTTATAAGGTTATACCATCAAAAAGGCTAAGTAGAAAAAATTAGTGTTATAAGTACTTTTCGGCCCTGACGTTTATAAACTCACTTCTAAAGGGCTACTAAAAGCTATCAGAGACCACAATCTTATGAGAGACCAATGAAACTGCAAGATAAGTCATAAAAAACCAAAAAGAGCAAATGATCTGCAAAATTGCACTGTTGCATGATTTTAGAATAGGAATGATCGTGTGCAGGACAGGACTTGATAATTTGCCAAACATTCTGATATAAACTTCAAAAACCACTCCATGAGATACAGCCTTTAACTCCAAACTTATAAATTAAAGAAATTAATACAACAGCTTTGGGCACTTTTCCCAGAGGAGTGAAAGAAAACCTAGTTTACACAAAAACCTGTACACAAAAAAATCAAAGCAGCTTTATTTTTAAGTCAAAACCTAGAAACAACCAAATACACCTGCAATGGATGGATGATTCAACAAAACGGTAAATCCGTTCTTTCAGCATTATTTAGTCAAAAAATAAATAAATAAAATATTGACATATCCATATCCAACAACTTGAGTGGATCTCACAGAATTATGGTTTTGAAGAAGTCTACTCCTGAAAGGTAATGCAATGTATGATTTCACTTTGAAGCAACAAAATCATAGAGAGAGAGTGGACAAATTAGTGTTTTCCAGTTGTTAATGTTGGAGGGAGAAGAGTATGGTAGTATGAGAATAAAGGATAGCAGAAGGGGTATCTGTGATGATAGAACTTATTTGTATCTTGTC
Source organism: Uropsilus gracilis (assembly GCA_004024945.1). Taxonomy (NCBI): domain Eukaryota; kingdom Metazoa; phylum Chordata; class Mammalia; order Eulipotyphla; family Talpidae; genus Uropsilus; species Uropsilus gracilis. The sequence goes on from PVHY01007255.1 coordinate 57,555, forward strand.
ATTACATTTACATAAATCTATACATGTGATAAAGATGCTTAGAACCACCATGTTTCTCTTCACACACACACAAACACACACACACACACACGAGAATATATTTAAACCTGGTAAAATATGAATAAGGTATAGCAGATTACACTAATGTCTATTTCCTGATTTTGATAGTCTCTTAGCTACTAGATATTGCCTTGGGGAAAACTGGGTGAAATGTATAAGGACTCTCCCTACAGTTTTTTAAAAAATATATTCATGTAAGCCTATAGTTACTTCAAAATTTTTAAAAAAAAGTCAAAGAGGTCAAGAAATTTAGCTAAGACTATAAGCTAGGGAAAGTGCTGTGCCAGAATGAACACAGGTCTGAATATAGGTCTCGCTCAGTCTTTCCACTAAACTATATGTAGTCTACAGAAAATACTGTATGCAAAGCCCTTATGGTTAAATTGCTCATTGGTCATAAGACAGCATAGGAAAAATCCCATATATACCACTCTACAGTATAGCATTTGTGCTTACCTCGTGGGTACACCCTTCAACAGTTTCAACAGATTGTACCTTGACTCTGGGCATCAAGTCTGCCAAACTTGGAAAAAAAAAAAAAGTTTGTGCCATTAAAGTATTTTTCTATAAATACATACTATACCTCCCATATATTGTTAAGGAAAACAACACTACCCAATCATCAGTATTCCAGATAGGAAAAATTTGGCTGTTAAGAAAATAACAAAAAATTTTCCTAATACTCAAGCATACACTAGGAATTCAAAATGTCAGTTAATATCTTTTACTACAGATAGACTCAGAGCAGATTTTTCAAAGACTTTTGTCAGCTTAGTTCCAATACTAATCTGAATAAAAAGTACCACTCTAAAGCATTCTCACTACTCCAAAATGCAAACCTAGAACCATTACATGATGTAAAGTATTACACAAACTAGCCAAATAGTGATTTTTCTATAACTGTTGGTAGAAGTGTTCCTTATTACCCTAAGCATACTCACCTAGGTTCTCTGTTTATATTCTGAAAGGACAAGATTGTGGATCAATTGAAAAACAAATATATTTCTTTGTAATATTCATTACCCTCATATTTATTGTACTTTTGATTTTTATTTTAATTAACAAAACATACTTTCTTAAGACCCAACAGCAATTTAAAATTACCAATATTTATCATTAACCTATTCCATTCACCAACTTAGACAAGTGGTACACTTAAATATTTCATTGACACATCTATTACCATTCATGGTACGACTTTTGTTGGTTTATCTTAACAGTTATTAGGTTAAAAACCACAGAAAGAATAAATTACTTGTGGTAGTGCCAGTTAGAATATAGCACACAAAAGTGGAGAAACAAAACTCCATAACAGGAAACAGATCAAACTAAGAGATTAACATCAGCTTCTAGAAAGCTCCACCTGTCAGTCAAAAGAAATCCCAGCTGTTTCAGCTAGACATCCATGAGTTTCCCTCACTAACTATAGTCTTGGGAGACTTGCTACATGTGACAGAGAAAAATCTAATTCCTCTTAATGTTTCTTCTCACTTTTCCTTCCATAAGGGTCAGTTTTAGCCTTTCACTTTATTACACTGTTCTAGTGACCCTCTTCTTAGAATCCTTTTTCTTAAATTTTGCATTTGAAACATTCAATGCTTTCTCTAACGAAGGAAACATTTCCTTTCAAAATTTGTAGTTCAAGATTTTTTTCTCAAGCAGGACATGGTGGCTCGTGCCTATAAGCTTCAGCCTATGAAGTGGCCAGAGCCAGGGATTGCGGACCGAGTCCCGCCTGGGGCCTGTAGTGAGACCTAGTTCCAAAAAAAATTGCTGGGTGTGGTGGTATGCACCTGTAATCCCAGCTACCTGGGAAGCTCAGGCTGGGGATTGCTTGAGTCTGTGGTACCCCAGGCAAAAATAGCGAGACCTAGTCTCAAAAAAAAAAAAACAAAAAACCAAAAGATTCTTTCTAAAAGTTGAATTCTAAAGTGTTGATAGGACCATTCCTTTATATATTTTCTTACATTTCCCCAGAATTCAATATATTTTCTATATTCATGTTCCTGTATGAAATAAATGTAAGCATTAATCTTCATTTCTCCAACTCAGCAAATACTTTTGTAACATAAAACAATTTTTAAAATGTCACACCTGAATTAAGCGCTATTAACATTATGACAATGCAAAAATTACCTTAAGTCTTCAGCTAATGACTCGTCTACCCTAGGCTTTTTTCCAAAACTGGGTTCATCTGTGCCTTCAAAATCTGCATCTCTCTTGGTTTTCCCAATATTGGTCGATTCTGATTGTAATTTACCATCAAAACATTTCCTGAAAAGTAAACAGTTTAGAATGAAACTTTGGTATCAGTTCTTACTTGATGGGTGACTTCATAAAATAGTATTCCACACATAATATACATCATTAACAGAAAAGGGGCATTTAAGTAAATGTTACAAATCAAAACTAAGTGAAATTCAGATACCCAAAGTTATCTAATAAACTTCTTTTATATTTATTTTAAAATAGCTTGCAACTCACCTCAACTTTTTTTGGGGGGGGGAGACTAGGTCTTGCTATTTTTGCCTGTGGAACCGCAGGCTCTCGTTGCCCGGGGTACCACAGACTCAAGCAATCCCCAGCCTCAGCTTCCCAGGTAGCCGGGATGACAGGCGCACGCCACCACGCCCAGCTGTTTTTTTGGAACTAGGTCTCGCTACGGGTCCCAGGTGGGACTCGAACCATGATCCCTAGTTCCGGCCGCTTCATAGGCTGAAGCTTATGGGCATGAGCCACCATGCCCAGCCTCACCTCAACTATTAACAATATTCTTAAAGACTAAATCAAAACACCATTAGATGTTATATAAACACTTTCAGCAAATAGTTAATGGTTTCTATAGTGGCACTGATATTACTATTTGGGAACAGAATTTTGTGTGCATTAGGATTCATTGTTCAAAAGAAATGTCAATAAATGTTGCTTGATGGATTTGCAATCCACAGGAATTCAAGTTAATCCCCATGCTCATTATACCCAAAAATCAATTCTATATGAATTTTAGATCTAATTGTGAAAGGCAAAAAAATCAACAAAGTCTGTGAGATAAAATGAGACCCTTATTTTGTTTTATTAAACAGAACATGAAAATTTCAAACAAAAGCCTTGATACACTGGACTGCAAAAAAACCAAAAATTTCTATTAGTCAGAAGGTACTATTAAGAGAATATAGAAAACAAAACGGAAGATATCTAAAACACATAACTGACAAATGCATATCTAAATAAAACAAAGGGCCAGATAAAACCAAACTAAAAAACTACCCTTGGAAGCTGTGTATGGGATGGGAACAGAGGAAAGGACAGATGGGAAGGGATAAGAACAAAGAAAGGAGGGAGCACAAAGGGTCTGTGACAGTAGACTATAGTTTCTTTGGGCATGGGCACTCTATGGCAACAACACCTGAAGGATGGAATGCGACCCCTCCCTATCACTGTTTAATGCAAACATATACTTAATGCAAGTTACAAATGTAATTTAAAATTTCTAGTAACTATATTAAAGTTAAAAAGTCCCAGTCGGGCAAGGCGGTGTGCACCTGTATCCTGGCTACCTAAGGCTAGAAATCACTTGAGTCCACGGGTTCGAGACAATCCCAGAAAAACACAGCAAGACCTAGTCTCTTTAAAAGAAAGAAAAAAGTTATCAAGTCCATTTGCAATCAATTCAATATATAATCAAGAACAAGCCGGGAACGGTGGCTTGTGCCTGTAAGCTTCAGCTTATGAAGCAGCTGGGGCTAGGGATTGCAGTTCGAGTCCCATTCGGGTCTCAACACTAGGTCTCAACACAGTGAGACCTAGTCCCAAAAATAGTTGGGCGTGGTGGCGCACACCTGTAATCCCAACTACCTGGGAAGCTGAGGCTGGGGATTGCTTGAGTCCATGGTACCCCAGGCAACGTGAGCCTGCGGTTCCATGGGCAAAAATAGCGAGACTTAGTCTCAAAAAAAAAAAAAAAAAAAAAAAAAATCTAATGAGATGTTTTGTTATTTTAAAAAATTTATGCTTACATAATGTAGTGCTAAATCCTAGGTTAAGCATGGGAATATGGTGCTGATACAAGTGCAGATGTCAGAGAGAAAGAGCTTAGTGATAAGGACAATGGGCAAGGTATACTTTAGGAAGTAAAAGTTGTGGGGTGAAGCTTTGGGAGTCCTAAGAAGATACCCAGGCACCTGTATTTCACACTGACAGTACATCTCAATTCTGAATAGTTCAACAGGTAAAAATGGGTAGCAGTTCTCTAGGAGGACAGTTTACAGTAAATAGTTGATAGAGTATCAAATAAAAATGGCAGCATAAAAAAGCTAATTCAGAATGTAAGAAAAGTACAATGTAGGAAGTTTCTCCTCTCACTCCAAAAGAAATCAATGGCATTAAGGAAAAAGAGAGAGACTTAATGAAACTAAGAACCAAAATACAATGGCCATTATCTGGGTCCTGATTCCAACAAGACAGTAATAATGAATACTGTTAATTTTGTCAGGTATAATAATGGCAAGTTGGTTATGTTGGTAAAGAAATAAAAGATGCCTACTAAAATATTTAGGGAGAAGTAACCTGATTTTGTTTTGCTTAAAAACAAAAAAATGGTTTGAGAATAGATCATAATTTGATATAATTGACATTGAGTTCCTCATGCTATTTTGTCTCTGCCACTCTCTATGTAAATATATATACATACATATACACACAATTCTTATAAAGGTATTTTTGAAATCACCTCCTTGCTCTATAATACTAAATAAGAAAGTTTCTTAATTATTAATATTAAATAATTAATACTAAATAATTAAGAAAATTTCTTAATTATTTAGAAATTTTCTTAATTATTTAGTATTGGTCTCTTATGTTACACAAGTCAGATGGAAATCACTATACACACTGATTGTGATTTGAATATTATTATAGTATGATATCTGGAATCAGCCAAATTAGAAATTTTTCCTAAAAACATCTAGAGGAATAAGCCTAGCTAGAAGTGATGTTGTAAACAAAGACTCTTAAGTTACTAATGTTCTATGTTTTCTCATTTCTCTTCTCTAATGTTCACTTATTTTCTAAAGTGCATAGTAGTCTATTTTTTTATATCTTCCAATTTTCACTTTGAACTGTTATGAAACTACTTACATACTTTCCTACACTGGAAACTAATTTTACCCTAGTAATTTGAAGCAAATGATATACTAACATGGGGCATTATGTATGAACTGTATAGCCTTTTTCTTAAAACGATAGTTGTCCATTCAAACACTACAGCTACTATTACTGTCTGGAAAAAATAAAAGACTCTGTTCCTTTTACCATTTTCTATAAAAAGTTTTCCAAAACTATCCCCCCTCCACCTCAATAAGACAGGAAGATTATTTTTCTACTTTGTTTCATTCTAATTTTCTCTTTGTGATTCAAATTCAAAATTTGTCTTTTGACTTCCATTCATTGTTCTCTTCCTTAATATCTGTCGATTTTTCCCTTCATATTTTATAGCTTTCCTTTGCCACCTCCTGCGCTGAGGATCTTTTAATCTCATTAAAATAAATAAAACACTTTCCTAACTTGTTTTCTTGCCATCAGTGTTTCCTTTTTTGATATACCCCAATACCATTACCAAATTAAATTTCTTAAACTATCACTTTACTAATCCAACCATGGAGTTAAGAAAAACACAAAAACCTTGTTTACGTTTTTAAATAAATCCAAGACAAATTTGCTTAATATTAATGGGCCTTCATAATTTAAAATCAAGTTATGGTCTAAGTCCTAACGGTTGTAGTTCATAAGCAAATACTTTAACATGTTTGTGCTGTGAGATATAAACGTCCCAGCGCTAATAAGGACTCACTTCCTCTATCCAGAACATCCTCTGCATGTAATGTTTCCCTGGATGTCACAAATATCTTTACTGAAGGTTCCTACCACTTAGCTGTATATACAATTTATTTAAGCTTAATCACCTACTCTCTGAAATGTGTATCTCTTACCATTTTATCCAGACTAAAAATGTCTTGAGAGCAAAATCATGTCTTAATTTAACTCAAGCATATACTAGGTCTTATCCCCCATGTAATGAGTAAACTTTGTTGATTAATAATGAATCATCATACATCACCTATTAGCCTTTCTTTGTTCTACTACAAGCAATTTTGTATATTTTCTGGGGTGTAATTGCATCAATCTACAGACACGTTCAGAGGCCGGTAATTAATTTTTTTTTTCTTCATTACAGAATTCAGTGAAAGTTGGCATCAGATGGCTAGGTGCTTTATATATACTATTTCATTTAATCTTCACAGTTACTCCCGTGACAGTAATTATTACTTCTATCTATGGTCAAGAAAACTACAATTTCGATTTTAAATTTCTCTCCCTTCTCACTTTCCTTTCCTCCTCCAAGGTAATTCAAATTACTTTCCCTAAGTAACGGGAAAGAGGGGGGTCAATTGATGATCCGTGCCGGTGCTGCAGAAGGAAGCTAAGCCTCACCTCGCCTGCACCGACGCTATAGGAAGGGGCAAAGAGGGGAGGCTCACGAGACGGGCCAGTCAAAGACCGTGCCTCCTAGGACGGCCCCGGCCCAGAAAAACCCCGATCCCCCCCGACTACATTCTTCCTTCCTTTTCAACATTTTCTCAACCCCCCTCACTTTGCGACGTGAGTGTATACCCCACCTTGTCGTGCTCTTCTAAATAAAGTCGTACTTTCTTTCCTCAGAAGGGAAAGTAAATTCATCTCGAACATCTTCCTTACCCGGACTTTTCAGCAGATCCTGTGGGTCCCTTCGGTTTCCCCTTTTCCTTCTCCTTGTCTTTTTTGGCTCCTGTCGCATTAGTCGAGTCGTCTTCGAACACGCTGAAAAGCTCATCTCCGAAAGCATCCGCCATATTTCCGAGGTGCGCGGCCAAATCGCCCCCCCTACCCACTATGCACCGCGACTTACTAAGAGTGACGCCAAATGAAGGCTCTACAGTGGCCCATAGGAGACAAAAGTAGTCAGGTCATACAGAGGCCAAAAATTTTCCCCTGACATTTTTCCTTTCTTCAGATCCATTTTTACCTTTCCGATCTCCAGCGGGTAGGCAACCCCGAAGCCAAGGAGGATTCGGACGAGGGCACCCAGCTAGGGGACCAGTAGGTAGCGAACACTTGAGGGTGCTCAGGAGGTGGGACTTCGGTGACTTGCGCCAATCGTGAGGCCTCTGTCGCCGGGACCCGAGAAACCCGGATGGAGGACGCTGTGTGGCTGCACGAGACCCGGGGAATGTGAAGCTTCTCGGAGGCCCCATTGGTGTGGTTCCCGAACCGAGACAGTGAGAAGTCATCCGCCACAGCTGCAACATGGGCGGCAAGAACAAGAAACACAAGGCGCCAGGGGCCGCGGCGGTTCGCGCTGCTGTGTCTGCTTCCAGAGCCAAAGCCGCCGAGGCCGGCGCTGCGGGGGAGGCCCAAAATAAGAAGCCGATTGCCAGGCCGCCTCCCGCTACCGCCGCCTCCAACACCAGGGAGTCCCGAGTCAAGCAAGGTACGAGCGATCGGCGGCCCTGGATTTCCCACCCCGAGCCTCTGCTGCCTTGGCCTGGGGTGGGGGTGGGGGGACATCATGGATTTCAAAATTACTATCTCCTACATCTGGAGCCTCTAACTCCTCGTGGGGTAACATTGTTTTTGATCACCAAGCTGTTTGCTTTTCTAAGGTACCTCCCCTAACCCAGTTGCAGCCTGGCGTAGCGCTCCATCCCCCATTACCCTCCCTTTCGACTACAAAAATTAGACTGGCGTTCGCTGGCTCCCTTATCAGACTTGAGGCATCATCTCAGTTAGCAAGATAGAGTCTTGCGTGGAATTCTCCTAAGAGCCGGGTCAGTTTTCTGCCTGGTCTTATTTTCAGCACCGATGTAATGTTTCCATATGTTACGGAAATATCGATACTTACTAAGAATTTCAGTACTTAACATTCTGAATATGGATGTTATCCATTGTAAAATTATCTGTGATCTTTACTGCAGTCAAGCATTTTTGCCAGTAGTGCAGTTTGGTTTGATTTCTTGGATATTACTGATTCCTGCTGTAGTTGTGCACTAGCACAACTGACTGCAGAAATCAAGAGTTGTAAGCTCTTTGTTCTATTCCATTTCTTTGCTTCTTGTTACTCATTCAACAAATATTTCTGGAACAGCTAGTTGTTGCTTGTTTGACATGCTTATGGGGATGGGATGAGCAAAATGGACCTATGGAGCTTACCTGTCTAGTGATGGAGGCAAGTCTTAAGTAATCACTCAACTTTATAATGAATGTGTCAAAAAGGAAAAGAGTTTAACAGGGTACCCCAATTTTTAGTGGGGAGGAAGAGAGCTCATGGAAAGTTAGGCAGTAAAACTGAGATCAGGAGGATAAAAAGTGACATCTCTATAAAGAATGGTAGAAATAATATTCTTGGCAGAGGTAAGCCATATAGTATGATAGGAAGTACCATTTGCAGAGATCTTGAATCAGCAAAGAGCTTGTGCCTGTGAGGGACTCAGAAAGTAAAGGATAGAGGTGGTGAACTGAAGAAGGCATCAAATCTCTAGTACAAGGTGCTGTATAATTTGTTGCTGTGCAATTTTTCTGACATTTTAACTACTTGAGTACTGTGCATAGTCATCAAATTTTTTTTTCTATGTGACAAGGAAAAATTTAAAGGAATTAAAGCTGAGAAATCATAAACAAAATGAGATAAGCTACTGAATTTGTAGGAAATTGTAAGTTAATATATATATAGTAGTGTAAATAAAATTTTGTTACATAGACTGCCACATGATTTTTTTTTTTTTTTGTCTTCCTTTTTCTGTCAGGGTAATTTTATGTAACATGGGAAAAAAAGAACTAAAAAAGTGCACACATGAAAACATTATCTCTGAACTCTTTGTAGTTCCTAATGTCAATATAATTGTTCTAATCCACATCCGTGTCTGTCTTTTCATACAGTATTATGGATTGTACATAGTAAATGTTCTCAAAATTGAACTCTTGTGGAGAGGGAAGAAAAATCACTGGTACCACAAAATGGCTTTTGACACAATTCTTGATATTCTTCCCTTTTTTTCTCCCCATTTCCTGTGTTCATCAAGTAATTTTTGAGCTGCTATTGTGTGTCAGGTAAAATGTTAGGCACTGGGGATACCTTACAAACAAAACCAAACTGAGATTCCTGCTTTTGAGGAGTTTAGGGGTGGAAGGAATGAAACCAAAAAAAAAAAAAATTGTTTTTGGAAAAGCTTGTGCCTGATTGAGACTTCAAATCTTAAGACGTCGATAAGACTGGGGAGACTGATCTCTTGAACTCATAAAGGACTACAAAAATTTTAGGGTCTCCAAGTAACGCAGGAAAAATACTGTGAGGAAACTGAGTCTACTTGGGTTTAGAACAGGAATGACTTCTCTGATGATACGTTTAATGTGAAATGATTTGAAGCAATCAGCTGTTGGAGACCTGAACAAGTTTGGTATATTGCAGAAGGACAAGATAATCTGTATGGGTGGTATGAGAGAGAGGGACTTGTGTATTATTAAAATAAGGGAGAGACTTTAGCTGGTTTACATATTTAAAGGATTAATCTGTGTATACTTTCTCAACAGAAGCTAATTGCTCTGAGATTTTATCAATTCACCCACATTCAATCTCTAGATACCCTTACTTACTCTATTTTTCCCTCATAGTTTATTTGGATAATTATTTGCTTAATTACTTCATCAGAATTTGCGCTCCATGCAGACCAGGATTAGTCTTATTTACCATTTCTTTCTTGCTTTTTTTTTTTTAAACTAGGTCTCACTGTTTTTGCCTGTGGAACCGCAGGCTCATACAAGCATGCGCCACCATGCCTAGTTATTTTGGGGGACTAGATCTAGCTGTGTTGCCCCGAGCGGCACTCGAACCGTGATCCCTGGCCCCAGCTGCTTCATAGGCTGAAGCTTACAGGCACAAGCCACCGTGCCCGGCTTATTTACCATTTCTTATTAACCATTTTACCACAGGTCTTTTTTATCCCTCTTTGGATCCCTTGCCTGGTTTGTATTCTTTTGCAGATATACTCTTTTTTTTTTGTTTTTGTTTTTGTTTTTGTTTTTTCAAGACTAGGTCTCGCTACTTTTGCCTGTGGAACCGCAGGCTCACGTTGCCCAGGGTACCACAGACTCAAGCAATCCCCAAGCTTCCCAGGTAGCTGGGATTACAGGCATGTGCCACCACGCCCAGCTATATATTTTTGGAACTAGGTTTCGCTACATGCCCCCGGTGGCATTCAAATCGCAATCCCTGGCCCCGGCCTCCGAGGCTGCTGCTTACAGGCATGAGCAACCATGCTCAGCCTTGCAGATGTATTCTGTTATTCAAAGGGACCAACATTCCTTATTTACACCTATTGCCAGTGCTAATAACTCAAAGTGAATGTTTCAGTGATACTGGTTCACTTACAGTCACTATAGTTAAATGCAAATAGAATGACTATGTTCTAAAAAAGCACTGAACAGTGAGAAACTCTGGGTGATACTTATTTTATTAGCTGAATCGTCTTGAGGAAATCAATCATTCTGTGCTTCAATTAATGTAATAAATGTTTCTGAAAGCCAGTTATGTGTTGTATTGTTTCATGAACTTTCACTTACAAATTTGAAATCCATAAGACTATTGCCACTTAGTGTCCTCATTTCTGGTCCGATTTCCATTAACTCTTTCCTTCTGAAACAGAAACTACAGAAAAAAGTTCCCTAAGCTGCAGAGGAAATAGTTGTCATAAATCTTAGATTCTTTATTTGCCATCTTTATTTCATGGCCTATTGAATTAGAATTGTATTTAAAAATAGGGCTACTAGTAGTGATAGGGTGCGCCCCCCCCCCATTGTCTCCTGTTTAAGATTGCAGATTTCAAGGACAGGTAATGTTAAAATGGGGGAATGACCTTAGCTGGAATTTCCCTTCAGGGGGATGCAGGGGGAAGAAAGAAGTGAAATAGTCTAGGTGAAACAGATTTCCTGGAAGGCGGGAAATCAGGGTATATAAAGGGTGTGCAAAC
>PVHY01007256.1:0-68596 GCA_004024945.1 Uropsilus gracilis
AATGGTTTCACTAATGTATGGGATATAGTGAAAAAATAAACAAAAGCCTTGAGGAAAAGAAAAACAAGCTAAGCACCAAACTGAAGCACACAACTTTGGGCAGGAGGGAAAGGGGGGATTGGAGGGGAGCATGGGGGGGGGTGTAAATCCCTGGGATTACAAAGATGTGAAATTGTGAAATTTATATGCAAATAAATTATTAAAAATTAATTTAAAAAAACTTCTCTAATACTAACACAAACTATTAAATCATGATCACCAGAATCATCTTGTGAATACAAATTTCAATAAAATCTAAGCAGTAAAAAAAATAAATAAAAATAAAAAATAATTCAGACTAGATTATGCAGATTATTTCCTGATATATCTGCATCTCCCCTGCTGTTGATACCTCTGCTTTTGATAGTGAATAAGTTAGACCCTTTATAAATATATTAAGCCCAGTAGTAAAATAATCTTGAAATGGTTATGTTTATCTAGAAAAACTCCAAGTCTTTAGAATTTATGGAGATTACATAAATAAAAGCTCAGATGAATGTAATTGTTATATTACCCAGTTGAGGGTAAGAGGGATTGTAATTGAATTAATTTCCAATGTCCTCCCTACTTAGTGAGACTATAAATTTCCTAAATGATGGGATTCAGCAAGCATACAGGTTGGTGAATGCCTGCGGATGCTTGGAGCTGGAAAGAAAGCTCTGTGCCTCTGTCCACATACCTTGTCTATGAAACTTTCCCACTAGGTGGTCTATGGGTTGTGTTCTTTATAATAAAAACATCATAAATTGTTTTCCGGAGATCTGTGAGCCTTTGCAGCAAACTATCAAAGCTAAGGAGATCATCAGAATCTCTGATTTGTTGCCAAATTAAACAGAAATGAGTGTCTTGGATAACTTGCTTTTTGTGACTGGCATCTGTAGTTAAGGCAGTCACAGGCAGATGGCTTTGACCAGTGAGGTATGCACTAACACTGGGTAGTTAGTGTTAGAATTGAATTGAAGAATAGGGCACTCAGCTGGTGGACACAGAGAACTGGAGAGTTACTTGATGTGGAAAACATTCACCCTTGGTGGCAGATGTGCTTGAGTAGAAAAACAGTGTTTCCTTTGATGATAGAGGTATTGAAAATAGATTTTTAAATTTTATGTTCCTTTTCTGTATGTTTCCTGCCTTTGCTGCTTATTTTGAGGAAAGCCTAGGGAAAATTTCAAAACCTGTAATAATTAAAGTTTCTTCAGACACAGAACATTTGCATTATTAATGAAGCCTGTGTTCCAGGCCCTCTCCCCAGAGCATCAGGCTCCTGGCAAAAGTGATGTTGCTGGTGAATAAGAAAAAGGAACTATAGTAGTTGGTGTTTTCCCTCCCTAGATTCTACTTAAATGATTCTACTTAAATTGTCCATTTTTTTCTTTTATGTCCCTTCAGGGTATTTTGATGATAAAGATTAATTTTGTCTCTAGTTCTGCTTTCACATCAAAGCACTGTCATTGTTACTTTTTGTGATATTTCTACTCTAATATCATGTGATTTAGAAACAGATTTATGTCAGCGTCAGCAGTTGTCACTTTTTCTTTTGGGTACATCTTAACGAGGTTTGTGCCATTAGTCCCACAGATTCTACTTTAACATCTCTCCTCCCACCTGCCTGTTTTAAAAGAGTAAGTACTAAAGTTGTTGGTGTTTCACAGTACTCTGAACTATTTCTTACTCAGTATGGAGAAAAATCAGACTTAAATTATTTGAGCACTAATTGGTTTTTAAAAGATCAAATTCTTGTCTGAGTGTGGATATGATTTAAATGTTCTTTGAAATAATGGACTGTAATTTTCATGGGTTTTTTTTTGTTTTTTTTTTTTTACCCCCAAACATCTTAGTGGGAATAGGCAGGGTGGAATAGTGAAGAGAGATGCAGGAGCTCAAAGCACAACTCCTAGCTGTTTACCATTTTCTTGTGGAATATGGTGTGCCTCTGATCAAGTCTCCTTGGTGGAACATGGTGGGGAGGGGCAGTTTGGGTAACCTTAGATCTCTCCATCCTGAAGCGTAATACTCTTTGCTTACATTCTGACCTCTTTGTTGGGATGACCTTTCTTTCCAGTTTTATGCCACAGGTGGTATTGTTAAGAGTTAAGAGGTTAAGAGTTATAAGCTAAAAGGAATATTAAACATTACAAGTAACTGACAATGTTGTTAAGTTTAATGGGTCTAAGTAGTAGGAATATTCAGAGAATAGATCTCGCCCAAAACCAGGCAGATGAGAGAAGATAACTGCCTGGAGAGAAGTGACTGCCCTGTGCAGATATCACAGTGGAAATTCCTCAGACCTGTCAAGAACTATATATAAACTCTGACCATTAAGGATTCAGGGTCCTTCTCTTGGAAGTCAACCGCTGCGACAGTGGCTGTTAGAGTTGGACCCTAGCTCAAGCTAGCAATAGGGGTTTGTTTTTGCATCACTGTCTCCTGGTGTCTGTGGCTGTCAGAGGATCCTGAACTCTTAACAGTATCAGCAAATGTTTCCTGAATAAGGAAGAAGAGGAGGGAGTCAGCCATGCTCTTGGAATTGAGGGGGTTAACTGGGACTGAGAGGTGGTTGTGATGGTGTTGGGGGGTGGGGGTAGAATAGGAGGGTTTGTATGCAAGTTGGTGGCTGTTTTTTCATATTGGAGGATCCTCTTATTGGTGGCTGTTTTTTCATATTGGAGTACCCTCTTATTCCTCAAGGTCCACATACTAGTATATCAGAAAAAGTTAATTTGGCTCAATTTAGCTTCCTTAATGTCAATTTAGTGCCTTGTGCTTAAATTGTATCACTTTATGTTTAGATTTCCATTGTTTCTGTTTTCAAGGATATTCTACCTTATAGAACGTTGGATAACAATTTGTTTGAATTCTGAAGATTTGTCCTTGAAACTTATAAAAATTAACTTTTACATATATAAAACATGGTAGCGTTTGAAGAAATTTCAAAAATACATTTATTCATGAAGTTTAAAAGTTATGTTCTGTTTATGATGAAAGTTTCTCCTATGGTTTTAAAATGAGAATATTTGTGTTGATTATGTTTTAGGAAACATCAGGGTCTTGAGTTTAGCAGGGTTTATTTAGTATTTTTATATACATCTCTGAACTCAACATTCGCTGTTAGCTCTGTCACTGATCTTGTCTGAATGACCTTGACTGTGCCATTGATGTCGAGATAAGATTTTCTCTCCTGTAAAATGGATATAGTGTCTTTCGAAGTTGTACTAATGAAAATGAGAGAACATATGTGGAGATATCTGGCATAATGTAGGCGTTCTATTATTCCTAGCTGAATTTGCCTCTGAAAATAATAGGATAAAGGACATTTTAATTAAGGTAGTTTTATTTGGAAGCCTTTAATAGGAATGATTGCACTGTAATTACAGTTCAGGATTCCTGGTACACTTTAGAAAAACAAGACACAAGAAAGTGGCAACTCTAGTTTGCTTCAGGGAGCTATGGCTAAGATTGAAAACTTTCTCATGTTAGGAATTTTCCATTGGGGAAATTAGCTGTGTTGGGTTGTTTTTTTTTTTTTTTCAATATGTAAATTTGAAGTGGAGAAAAGGGAACATGAGGTGTGAGAGAAGACATTACTTATTCTGATGCTTCATTTTTATTGCAATACAGCCCCCAAGATTGTTGGTATTTTTCATTGGTTTTTTTGTTTGTTTGTTTGTTTGTGTTGTTTTGTTTTGTTTTTGGTGGTGGGAGGAACAGCTTTATTAAGATATAATTCACTTACCATATAACTCACCCATTTAAATAGACCAGTTCAGTAGTTTTTTAGCATATTCAGAACTGTGCAGCTATTGTAACAATATTTTGTCTCCAAGAAAAACTCTGAACCTTTCTTGCTCTCCTCACCCCCATTTTTCTCCAACACGCTTTGACTGGCTACTTTCACTTGACATAATTCTTATAAAGTTCATCCATGTTGTAGCATGTATCAAATACTTCATTACTTTTTATTGTCCCAAAATATTCCATTATATGTGTATACTATATTTTATTTATCCTTTCAGTTAAGGAGCACTTGGGGTGTTCCCACTTTTTGACAATTTTGAATAATGCTACTGTGAACATTTGTGTATGAGATATGTCACTTTCATTTCTCTTTAGGTGTGTATATGTCTAGAAATGGAATTGTGTCTGTAATAACTCTATATTTAACATTTTGAGTAATTGAAATACTTGTCCAAAGTGACTAACATTTTGCATATGTACCAGCAGTGCTAATTCATTTGTGGTTTTGATTTACATTTCCCTAATGGCTAATGATGTTGTATGCCCTTCTGTGTGCTTTTTAGTTATTTGCATATCTTCTTTGAAGAATTGTCTGTTCAGACAGATATTTTGTCTTTTTTTTAATTGGGTTATTTGTCTTTTTATTATTGAGTTCTAAGAGCTTTTTCTCATGTATTTTAGATACAGGTCCCTTGTTCGACATTCAATATACAGATATTCTCAAGATAGCTAAAAATTGGAGTGGTATGTTATGCCTTTTATAAATGGATCTAATTATAATAATCATCCTGATTCAGTATCTGTTCTGGGTCAAGCCCTATAATAGCAACTATAAATGGATTATTTCTTTTTATCCTCATAAAAACTCACAGGTATAGATCATCGTATTATTCTCAGTATATATGCAAAAATAGAGATCTGATGAAATTAAAGGGTCAGACAGTAATTAACACCTAAGGTATGGGTCATACCTGACTCCAACTATATGTCCAGCTCCACTGCACTGGGGCTAGTTGTACATATCTTCACCAAACCTGACCCTGTTTGAGTTCTTGGCATATGCATCTGCCCTCATGCCCACTTCTGAGGTCAAACTTGAATACTCCTGTCCCTTAGTTTTCTGTCTATACTCTGCTCTGGATTTTTCATTATGTGTACTACAGATTCTACTTCTTGGTTCTATGGATATTTTGTTTTTAGAATATAGTCAAGATAGTGAAGAATCATTTGTAGAGGGATCTCAGCTTAGCTCAGTAAAAGCAAGGTTGAAATAGAAAACGGTGATAGAAATTACACAGGATTATTTTTACTTAAGAAGTTTCTAAGTAAAGCTGTCAGTGAACCACCTATGCAGTGAGGAACTTTCTAGAAAGTATATTTTCAAGCAACAGTGGAGTGAGTGCCTTCCTCTCAGGATATTGTAGAAGAAATTATCATATAGGAGGAGGATTAAACCCTGATTGGAGAAAGGCTTGTCTCCTGCCAGAGCCAGCAGATGAAACATTATAATATAGCCGTAGACAGCATGGTCTTTTCTTATATGCCTTGAATATAGGTTTTGTTTTTACTTTTAAAACTAAATAAACATAGTAGTAAGCTCTTTGAAATTATAAAGATATCTTTATCCTTCAAAATTTAATCTCCATTGAAAATTATACTTCTAATTTCTTAGACTAATATAAAACTGCAATTTTCATACATAGGGAAAACTGATTAAGGGTATAAGTGATGGGGTCAAGGCTGTATTTTTGAGTCTTAGTGCTGTGGTATCCTTGCTGTGGGCTTACTAAAGTGACATTCATCACTTCACTTTTGTATGCCTTAGTTTCTTCATCTGGAAAATGGAGATAATAAGAGTTATCCTTCAGCAGCTGTTAAGTTTCTCTTATGCCTGTTGGCACAGAGTAAGTGCTCATTAAATGTTTATTATTTGAGGGCCAGGCACGGTTCGAGTCCTGCCTGGGACCCGTAGCGAGACCTAGTTCCAAAAAAAATAGCTGGGCGTGGTGGGGCGCACCTGTAATCCCAGCTACCTGGGAAACTGAGGCTGGGGATTGCTTGAGTCTGTGGTACCACGGGCAACGAGAGCCTGCGGTACCATGGGCAAAAATAGCAAGACCTAGTCTCAAAAAAAACAAAAACAACAACAACAACAAAATAAATAAATAAACAAACAAACAAAAAACAATGTTTATTATTTGAACCACATTTTTTTTAGCCAATCATCTGTTTGGGGGCATTTGGTTTGTTTCCAATTCTTGGCAATTGTAAACAGAGCTGCAATGAACATGCACATACATGTGTCCTTTTGAATTAATGTTTTCATGTCCTCTGGGTAGATTCCTAGTAGTGGGATTGCTGGGTCAAATGGTAAGTCCACTTTCAATTGTTTGAGGGTCCTCCACACAGTCTTCCATAGTGGCTGGACCAGTTTGCACTTCCACCAGCAGTGTAAACGATGGAATACTATGCATCCATCAAGGAGGACAAACACATGTCATTGGCAGCAACTTGGATGAAACTAGAAAGACTCATATTAGCAGAAATAAGTCAAAAAGAAAAAGAGAAGTACAGGTAGGTCTCACTTATATGATGGATATAGGGAAAAACAAATAAGAAAGAATGAAAACAACCAATGGGACTGAACCATGGAGCAAGAGAAGAGGAGGGAGAAGAAGGTGGAGGAGGTGAAGAGCCCAAAAGATCAGGATGGTTAACAAATGTTAGTGAAGTGGGAAAACCCCTGGGTACACAATAGTGGACTAATGTAATATAAATATACATATATAAATATACATTTATATTTACTAATGTAAATATAAATATACATATATGCAAATTTTAAAAAACAATTTAAAATGTTTATTATTTGAAAGAGAGCAGAAAAATTAGGTATATGGATGGTTGTTATAATAAAACTTAACCTCATTTTTAAATTTTTCTCAGAGGGAATACAAGGATAGAAGAGGCTTGTGAAATGTATACCAGAGCTGCAAATATGTTCAAGATGGCTAAAAATTGGAGTGGTATGTATAAATTTTTTGTTTGCTTGCTTTTCAGGCAAAGATAATGCTAGAGTTACTTTGACCATAGAATTGGCTGGCTGCATTTTTAGAGAAAAAGACTGTTGGTTCCAAGACAGGTGTCAGTGCTGAGTAACTTAATGGCAACCAGGGACTGAAAGAAAAGGACCTACATCTAAGTGGAAAAAGTTTAAAAAACAGACTTAAAGTTTAAACATAAGCTTACCTATTTCAGTTTCTGTAAACCACTTAATACAACTGCATGTAGTAATTAAAAGCAGTTAAAATTATTTGGAATTGTTTAAGAGTAATCTGTGCTTCTTACTAATGTGCTCAAATAATTCTAGTGCCATGCAGAGTGAAGTTGGAGTAAAAGTTACTAAAAGCAAGTAGTAGTCTTTTGTTTTTGTTTTCTCTTGTTGTTGTTACCTAGACATTGAGACTTTTGAACCATTCTTTATCATAGAGAAAAGTGAGAGTGGGTATCGTATCATGCATACCCCAACTGTTTTCATTGTCAGTTTTTAAAGTAATACCTTCTGTCCAATAAAATTACACATAACAAAATCAACATTGTTTTGCATTTCACTGGTCTGAGAGAAGATGGCACTTTATAGCAGTGATTTAAGAAACAAATTCACCCCCTCCCCTGGAAATAGAAGCTTGTCATGGCTCTGTGATAGCATATTTGTGATGTAAATGAAGAATGTCATCTCTCAGAAGGCGACATGGAATTTTAATTCTTGTTCATACCTGCTGCTTGATCTGAAGTAGGCCTTACTCTCTAGAATTCTTTTTCCCCACTTGCTTCTTCCTCCAACACCAACTCAACTGGGATATAATGGACACATAACATGCAAGTCCAAGATTGACAGTGCGTTGAGTCACTCATTTGTTTTTTAAGGTCATCACTTTAAAATCATTTCAGTCAATTGATCATTTCTGTGAGTCAATTCAGTGAATACTGTTCGGAACAGTATTTCTGAAAGGTTATTTCTGACTCTAGAATTCTTTTATGTGTTTAATTTTAGGTGAATTCTATGTTATGTTTTCAAAATGAACTACTCCTGAATTTATAATATAAATTAAAATATGGATGAGAAAAAAGTATAATTTCAGATTTCACATTTTTTTGTGTGTGACTTTTCACATTTTATAATCATTGGTGAAAAGTATTATCTAAAAAGTCTATTTTATCTGGATGTTCTAGTCTTGGAAACTCCATTTCAAAGAAGCCATTAACATTTATATAACTAAGAAGGCTTTATTTGTACCGCCAACCCCACCTCAATTTCTCTTAACCCAGGTTGGTGCCCTAACTCTAGCTTCTTGGTATCTCCAAACTCTAGCTTCTTGGTATCTCCGTGCTTTGACACTTTACTATTTTAATGAAACAAAAAAAGCAGCTCAGTTAAAACCTAAGTTAGCACATCTCATTTCAGATAAGATTAAAGTTCTGAACAGTGGATCATTAGAGACCTAATTTCTGACCTCTTCTAACCACTCCTCTCACTCAGCACTCTCCCCCAGTCCCTCACCTAGCTACCTCCTCAGAGCCTTTGCATGTGTTGTTCCCTCTGTCTGACTTGCTCTTCTCCCAAATAAAAAATAACTGGTACCCTGCTTCATTAAGGTCCTTCAGTGTCATCATTTCAAGTCTTTCTGGCCACCCTTTTAAAAAATATCAGTCTTCTTCTTCTCCTTTGGAAAACCCCCTCCCTTTTCTCTAACATCCTGTCTCCACCTACCAAAAAAACTAAGTGCATGCATTTATTTGTTTATATTGTTATTTTAAGTATATGCTCTCCCTCACTGGAACATTGATCTTTGGTGGTCAGAATGTGCTGTATTTTATCTGCTGGGGACTGAACTAGCATCGGTGACATAGTGAATGCTCAGGATATTTGGTTTTTGTTTTTTATTTTGTAATAAAGTTCTTGTTTTATGTTCTTGTTAATTTTTTTTTGACAGTGTAATCTTTCTCCCCTCAGGTTGGTCACTGTAGCTCTCCCACCACCAAAGCACCCATAGTTCTCTATTACAGTCATTTGTGCTCTCTACCACTTCTCACCCCTCCTACCTTCCTCTGCCTCACTCTTCCCTTTAAGTTTATTTGTGAGTGAAAAAATATTAGGTTCTTAGAAGTTACTACCACATTACAATGGTAGTGATTGTAACACCACTACATCTCTTTTTAGGTACTATATAAAGTAGTTCATTTGATATTCAGCTTTGAGATTACCATCGCAGGCATTAGACCAGTTCTATAGTTGAGAAAATTTAACCTTCTAAGTTGATTGACTTTAGTTTTAGCCTTCTAAGTTGGTTGACTTTGGTTTAATGTATGCTCTTTTAAATTCACTTCTAAGATAGGAGAGATTGAACATGGTGTTTGCAGTGATTGGAGTAAGTGATCAGATTAAAAAAGTAAGCCAATAGCTAGTTTTGGAAGGTGGGAACACAAATTGTCAAACTGAAGTACAACATCAGGAAAATGGAGCTAGCCTGAGAGCATCTAGCTATATTGTGCCCATTGGGAAGGAGAGGCTGGGCCATGATTGGTTCTGGGCCCTTATTAGATGAACTCTCAGAGGTGAAATTACTCATGGAAGAGGAAGGGTGTGGGCATGCCAAACCTCAGGTACTCTCTGAGGATGAATTTTATATAACAATGATAATGGTCAACCCTTATAATTAGAGCCAACTGCTCTAAGCACTTTACCTGGAAAGACAAAGTGATTCTAGAACGACACACTTCTGAGGCAGAACTGCTGCTCAACTGAGAGAGTCCTGAATTGCCACTTGGAAGTTAGCTGCTGCCCTAAGTACTGGATGCCTGTCCATTATCCTGGAACTTGACCTTGATGCCTCTTCTATAAATCCCAGCCTTGTGATTCACTAATGGGAGGGTTAAAAACCTGCTAGCAGGGTTTTGTAGTTTCCTCTGACTAGTCAGTACCCACCCTAGGCTGCTGGTTAAGTATTTTCAAAACTGTGTGGGCACTCTTTTTATTGGAAACTGAGACACAGCAAGAGTTGAACTTAAGCAGGGTCAGGATTTTGTACCACCTTTTTCCAGCTTGGTGAAAACCCAGAAACTTATTGGGAATTACATGCTTTCTGGAATGGAGTTGGGACAAGGTTGGCAGCTGAAGCTTTGGTGGAACTGAATGTTTCATTTATTAAATGTAAATTTAAAGTAAATGTTTAATACCAGCAAAGCTTCCTTAGGCATCTTACTATTTTGAAGTGCAAAGTTTTTGTAAATGACAATTTGTGATGTTCTTAATCTTGCTCTTCTTAGCAGAGCGCTTTCTCCCCCTTCACTCCTGTCATGCCCTGACCTCCCTAGTCTAGGCCTTACTGAGCTGTGTTTTCAGAAGCCTATATGTGCCCCAGTTTTTCATGTCCATTTTTCTGAGGTATTGCCTTGACCTTTCTCTAAAAGATCACAGTGAACCTCACAATGAAATTAGTTCATTTTTCCAGGCTCCTCATTTGACATTTAGAGACCCCTCTGAACTGGCCCACTGGCATCTTCAGCCTTGATTTCTACTACCCTGCACCTTTATCCCTCCTCCCACAGACTACATAGATTTATCACAAGCCTCCAGTTCCAGCCTCCTCTTGCTTTGAAGCACTTGTTCCTTGTTCACGTGACATTTCTAGGGATTTCTGTCATCTTTTGTTTTCTAATCCAGAATCCATAGTCCCTGATCCAAAAAAAGCCTTTTCTGGAAAAAATTGAGCGTGTAAACCTTTCATGTTGTGCTGTGGCCCACAGAAAGATGGGGGGCACACCATAGCCCTGCCTTGCCGTGATTCTGCCTAGACATGTATGTTTTTATGTGAAGTAGGATAAAAACAGTCTAACCCTCATAAAAATTTTAGTCACATTTTGTTAGTAAGTTTAACAACACTTGAAATTATGGGTATAATTTTTACTCTGAAAAACATTTTTTTATGAACCCCTTAGTATTTTACTTTAACATCTATAGCTTAATACCCCTACTCATATAAACTCATTGTTTATTATTTGCTCAGGAACAGAATTGAATGACTTAGGACTTGACTTTTGGCATTGAGTGAGGTCTCCTGGGACTGAAGCCAGCACTGCTATTTGATCTAATTTTGATTATTTTTATAGTCATCTAAGATACATTTGATCACATTCACATGAGCTTCTGCTGACTGTGCTGCTTTTTTTTGAGACTAGGTTTCATTATGTTGCCTGGGATAGTCCCAATCCCATAGACTCAAGCGATCCCCAGCCTCAGCCTCCCAGGTAGCTGGGATTACAGGCACCTGCCACCACACCCAGCTGCTTTTTCAAGACCAGGTCTCACTGTGTTGCCCGGGGTAGTCTCGAACCCGCAAATTCGAGCAATCCCAGGCCTCTTGCCTCCTAGTGCTTGCACTACAGGCATGCCACCGCACCTGGCTTGACTGTGCTTCTTTTCAGTGAAATGAAATTTTAGGAGTAAACCCAACAGTTCAAACTTGAGCTGTTTTGTGGGGATGCATAATATTTTATGTTTACCTGTACTAATTTATCTTCTTCAGCTGCAGGAAATGCATTTTGTCAGGCAGCCAAGCTCCATATGCAGCTTCAGAGCAAACATGATTCTGCTACCAGCTTTGTGGATGCTGGGAATGCTTACAAAAAGGCAGACCCTCAAGGTAAGGTACACCTTCATCTCTGGGTAACGTGGATGGCTGGAGTTAATGTTGGCGACCCGTTTCATAGCTTACACTGTTGGATGTTTTGAATCCTGGTGAAATTTTTGTGCTTTGGATAAGAGATTTTGGTAACATTTAGGACTCATTTTTAATCATTTGGTGTTTGGGGGGAGGAAAATAGATTAAATTTATCCTGGCTATTTAGTTTTCAACACCATTTTCAACATCATTTATATTTAGGAGAATTTCTGAGAAATTATTTTTATCTAAAACTTCTTATACCTTAATTTTATGAATATGTGATTGCTCATTAAAGGAAACAAAAATATCTCCTTACTCCTAAATACCTAAGTGAATTTAAAATTCAGTTAATGGGAGATTGTGCTGTTTGATAAGTAAGAACAGTTTATCCAGACAGTTTTCATCTGACTGTTTTAGAAATGTTTTTCAAAGTATTTGTTTTGAGGAAAGAATAAATTTGTGGTATGCAGAGTAGTAAGATTTTGCAAACATTTTTTCAGTTAAAGTGTAAACTTTGTAACTAAAGTCATAATTTCTTCATTCCTACACATTCAGTATAGTTACAAAATCTCCCTTTCAGCAGTTCATTTTAACACAGAAATCCTAACTTTTATGAATACATAAGACAAATAAGATATCTTTATGGACTCTTTTGTTAAGTTTAATCAGTTCATTTCCAAAAGTATAAAATCTAAATAAAGTGTAAGAATAAAAATGTAAAATTATAATGTGTCTATAATTTAGAATATTCTACAGACATTACAACCCTACTTTTGGAGAATATGCAGTGACCTGATGAATTTATACTTGTAACTATAGGATCACCTGAAAGTTGAGATTCATAAAGAAGTTCTTGCACACAGAAATGCATTTGGAACACTATTTTATCAACATTGGATTGTATTAAAATACCAACAGTGGGTTTGAGTGGGATTATAGAAAGCCTTTTTTTTTTTTTTTTTTGTTTAAAGGTATAACAGTGAATCCACATTTCTTGTACAGTTTAGAAGAAAGTTGCTTTTTTAGTTCTTACTATTCTGCTTATGTTCCACCTTCAGACAGTTCTATTTGTATATTTCTCCACTAGACAGGGCTGATTTATATTAAATGAGTTGAATTGATGAAACTTACCTTTGTATGCCATCATGCCTCCCAATGGGACAACCCTGCATGTACCACCAGTGATACATACTGGCATGAACGTGTCAAACCAAAAAACAGTAAATGTGAAAGTGTCAAATAGATGCTAACATAAACATAACATAAACATAAAATGGAAAATTTGCTGACTCGCTGTTTAGGAAAATAAATATACTTTATTATCACTATGAGATTTTTTTTCTTACTTTCGTGTATTGTATATGTTATTCCACCAAAAGCATCTTTTAATGTACAAAATATTGATTTCACATAAGAATTGTCAGAACAGGAGTTTCAAAATGTTCTTGATTTTGCATGAGGAAGAGTCTGTTGAAGTGATCTTTCTTGTGAAGCAGTAGTCTTCCAAAACTAATGCACAGACTTGATATCAATAGAAAATACATTTACATGTATGTTTTAGCAAATATAATTAATTGATCAGTGTTGATGACATGACTCCGCGGCTTTGTCTTTTTTGTAATGCAGTCTTTCTCTGGATGGAGTTTTCACTGTCAGGTTAAGAGTACTGAGCCAGTACTTCACCTGCAGTTCCCTAATTGCACTGCAGCTGCTGCGGATAGAGCATGCTGATGGGTCTGCACTTATGCCTGATTTGTGTTGCTTCTCACTAACTAACCTGCCCACTTTCCACCCCAATTCCTGGGAGCTCCTTAACCAAGAAGATGGGCTCACCTGATCTTTCTTTGACTGAATGAATTTTCATTGTTTTTCTTAAATGCCTACGCTGCAGAGGCTATCAACTGCTTAAATGCAGCCATCGACATTTACACAGACATGGTAAGACATTGCCTTCCTTGAGTGGCTGTGGGTGGAGTCCTGAGATGACTTAGAGTTGTATTCTTTTTCATTGTTGTTGTTCCCAAATTCATTGACATTCAAGTAGATAGAATAAAAAGATGATTCTGTTGTTTATCTCTCCAGGGAAGGTTTACAATTGCAGCCAAGCACCATATTACCATTGCTGAGATCTATGAAACTGAACTTGTAGACATCGAGAAGGTAAATAATGGTCAAGATTCTTCATAATCTTCAAAAACTACAAAACAGGTAGTTAAGTTGACTTGAGGAGCCCTCTCTTTCAATAGAATTGAGTGGCACAGAGTAGACACAGATGGCTTCATGTGGAGCTTCAGGAACTGGCAGGTTGAGAAGTAGCTTGACTCTTCTTACAGTGTCTGGGACACAGGAACTAGTTAATATTTACCAGACCTGCCTATTTTTTCTATTTCCTCTGATTCATATCAGAACACTGGGATTATCAGAAGTATCTTCAGTGACTCGCTGAGGCCTCTGCAGCACCTTATGAAGAAAGCTTCAGTCGAGGGCATTCGCATGTCTTTGTATTCAGACTCTGACCTTGAGGAAGAAGATAGATAAATGTTAAACTTGACCAAGTATGTGCTTCATTTGGGTCTAGCTTTTTTGTGGTTTATATTCTCACAACTCGGAGGTTTTATGTGTTTAGCTCTAGCCCACTACAGTAAAGCAAGTCAAATTAATTTTTCTGTCCCTCTGTATATATAGTTATGCTTACATTATACTATAATCTATTGAGATATGCAGACCATAATTAAAACATACTGCTCAAAATGCTAAGTACATGTTTGCTGAAAAGTGAGTGCATTTGAGTTAAAAAAAATAATAATGCCAGTAGACTCGTGTAGGGGCAAGCATCAGACATCAGACTCACTCACCCACAGGTTCTTTTTTTATTTTTATAAATTTTTATTTTATTATTTTCTTACAACCTCAGTCATATTTGTATAATTATTGAACCCCTTATGAATGACCCTCTCTCCTCCTCCCTCCAGTCACTCCAACTTCCCTTTCTTTGCAAGTTGTTGGTCAATAAAGTTGTTGGTCGATTTTTGACCTATTGGTCTCTTCCTTTTCTGGTAAATACCCTTTTCCTGGCTGAGGACCTGAGCTCCTAGGACTTGGTAGTTCATGCTGTTATTGGGAGTAAGGGACTACCCCCTTTTTATTTCCTTTTTACTGAGGGTTCTTCCCACCTGTGTGCAGCAGCTGCCCAGAGATCAAGCCTTGGTAACAAGGGTAGGCATAGAGGTTTATTTACAGATATGGGAAAAACAAACTAAAAGAGTCCATACCCTCACAAGTGTTCCAAACAGAATAAAACCCCACTTCCACTCCTCAAGGAGCTACGTGGGGTTTACCTCAGTGTACTTCTGGTTGAAAATGCAAGGTTATGTCCTTGTCTCCTGATCTTGTCACTCCATTTAGCACCTGATGAATCCAACTAACACAGGTGGATCTGAGGCGGTTTCTCCCAGTCAGGCCTATCTGAGTTGCACCGTGGCTCCAAACTTTATCAGGGTCACCTCTCCTCCACCTTCACTTAGCTCTTGACCCTCAGGGACCCAAATGTCAGAGGGAGGGCAGGAGGACCCCCAAAGGACTCAGTTCCTGGGTCCTTCTCCTCCTGAGGCCAAAAACCTCTGCGCCTGTCAATTTCCAGGCTCTTGCTCCAGCTCTCCCTCTCCTTTTCAAAGTCATATTATCTTGTCTCTGCTCCTTTCCTTTTTTATCCTTCTTCTTGCTCCCACTCCCCTCATTAACCAGCAGCCCCAATTCACAATCACACTCTCCCTGTTGGTCTATACTCCCCTTTCCCACCTGGGCCTTGGAGTCATTGCCCAGGACCCTTCATTAGCATATTCACCAAGTCTGCTTAGATATTCACCAAGTCTCCTTAGGTACTTGATACCAAGGTAAAAGAGCCTTATCTGGCTTTAGGCTATTCTTAATCTATTTTTCAGATACAAGTGATAGCAATGCCTACATTTTTTTTCAATGAATAACACTGCCCATATTGGGGTGATGACTTCATTGCTGCTTAAATTTCTAGGGGTAACTTTGAGGTGGGTAGCTAGTCAAAGCTCATCTGGAACCTCTTGTAGGGCAGGTGTGTAGCATTGCTTTCCAGGCTCCTTTATTGTGGCATTTCCTGTGGTGAAATTGACAAGTCTTCTGCATATCCATGTGATCACTGGGACCCATGCCTCCTCATTCATTCTGACTGCTCCCTCCATTCTGGAGTCTGCTTCCAAGCCTTATAGTTCTTGCCTCTGGCCAGAACTCTCAGCCTGTTGGGGATAGACTCCAGCAGGAGGTTTGTCCAGCTTCTCTCCGCTCTCATGTTCTGTCATGGGGCCACTGCCCCTTCTCTGTGTCTTTCCTCTCCCAAAGTGAAAAGAGGGCACTTCCCTCACATTGGTGGCATCTCTGGATCAGGGGCTTGGTTCTTTAGCCCTCAGAACATTGTAGGTGAAGCTCTTTGCCAGGTCACTTCTATGACTAGCCTCACAGTCTTCTCTTGTGGTTCTTATGCTCAGTTTGGTTCCTACCCAGGTGCTGATTATACTCAGGGCCTTTGTTCTTCTCTTCCCCTGTGTGTCTGCTGGTGGATTGTTGGTTTTCTTATTCCTAGTGGGATCTGATAGAAGTGGGAGTGGACCAAGGGAGGACCCCCCCCACCATGCTGCCCCACTCCTTGACACCTAAGGAGCAAAAGGCAGCCCTCCCGCAGGTGCCTATCCCAAACCCTGCCAGTGGCCTAGTCAGTCACTAGGATGGAAGCAGTGAGGTGTGACCCAATCATTCCCCTTTGTGTGGGTTCTTTATTGGTTGAAAGCAGTTACATGGACATACGAGTCTGGACAGGGCAAAGGAGGCCAGGAGGCAGGCAAGCACCTAAGAAGCTCCACTCTTTTTCTCTGGGCTCCCTCTCTAGCATTCTCTCTGCACCCCTTTATCTCCTCATTCCTAGGCCCAGGTGTGCACACTGACACATGCACATACCCACTGGAGCATATAGTCATGGGGAAAATGCAGTATCCCAGGTGATGGATATATAGGCTAAGGAAGTAAAAAACCTGACCAAACTCACTTACCCTACAACTTGCTTAATACAAACCACCTTTAATTTGTAAAAAAAGTACAGAAGCTGGGAACCACAATACAGTGAAATGCAATAAAATGACGTACACCTGTAGTAGCAAAAGAAACAAAAAAGGATAAAAGTACTTAGAGAATACCTACTATTTTCCGGATTTGTTTTTTGTGGTGTGCCATGAGTTTTGTTATATTTCAGCTGTATTACACTGGGGTCTTTTATGAGTGGGGAAGCAAGGGCCCAGAAGGGTAGGGTGTAAGTGTTCCTTAGGGTCGCAAAGTTGGAACCAGCAGAACTGATGCACAGCCATCCCTAGTGATGAGCTTTCTCATTCCTCATGCTGCTCTCAATAGTGGGATTACCAGTTGAGGCTGGAATGTTGTGGGACAGAGGAAAGCATTTGTCAGACTCCAGAGACTGCTTTAAATCAGACAGGAGATAAATGTTACTGTAAAGCTGTCCTGAGAACTATGGGAGACAACAATGTGAATGAGAAAGGCAAACAGAGGAGATCATGACTAGTTACCATCAGACTAGTGGATACTGAGTATGCTTATAGTAACATAACAGATCATGGCACTGGACAGTTCTTGCCTCTTCCTCTCCTTTGTTTTACTTCTGGACTTAGTGCCCACCTCATCTCTGTCCACTACACTGATGCTTTCTCCTCACTCCTTGACTGGCCCTCTTCTCCTTCCCTCCAGTGTAAGGTATCCTGAGTTTGGGGTTACTCTCACCTCCCTTTTACTGCACTCATTTAGTAGCTAGTCAGAGTGCCATCTTTTTGTCAATGACTCAAAAGTCTATCTGCAGCCCAAACCTCTTCCTGAACTTCAGGGTCCTGGATCCCCCTGTCTACCAAGCTCTCCACTTGAATCCACTAGTCATCTCAATCCTGGTATGTCTGAGACTAAATTCTGACCTTGCACTCCCCCCCCCCTTCAGACCACAGGCATCTTTAGTTTTTCTTTCCCCATATCCAATTTGAAAGCAATTTCTGTAGGCACTGTCCTCAAAGAACTCTTTAGTGTCACAACTTCTTACTATCTTACCTTCCAGTTTCCACTGGATCACCACAGAAGCCTCCGAACTGACCTCCCACTTCTATACCCACTGAAGTTCTGAATCCTGGTACAGGGCCCCAGCAATCACCCTCTTCTTTCAGATTCATTCTCTTCATTTCTCCTTGTTTACTCAGAGAAGGGAGATTTTATATTAAGAAATAAGCAGGTTTATCAAAATCCCCATGGGTCACGAGGGTAGAGGGAGGTAAATATGTCAGCCGCTTGGAAGTCACAAAGACAGATACTACTGCAAACATGAGAAATTTTCTCTTGACAAAAATCAAAATTTCATAAATATTATGTTTATGTTATCAGTAACAGTCCCTCTCACCTCCTGTGTAACTAGGTAGCCAGAGTGACCCTTGTCAACAGTAAATCAATGAAAAAAGATAGTAAATCTCCTCTGGTTACAACATGGCCCCCTTCAGAACTGCCAGAGCCGTGGAGGTAGCCTTGCTGCCTCACTGGTTCGTCATGCTCTCCCTCGTGTACCTCTCAGATCTCTTTCCAACTTCTCTCCCAGCTGCAGCCACCCTGACCCCTTTGCTGCTCCTCACACATGCCAGATGAGCTCCTGCCTTGAGACTTTGTGCAGTTTTTCCCTCTACCTGAAGAACTCTTGCCTAGATGTCTTTGTAGCTAACTTTCTCTTGTCTTTCCATTTTTTTTACCTTTTCCATGAAATCTATCACTACTACATAATTAAAACTGACCCTTAACCCTTCACAGATATATACACAGATACTTCTTATACTTCCTTATACTTCAACTTTTTCTTTTTTATTTTTTGCAGTGATGTGTACTTTACACCATGTGCTGTGATTTATTTATTCATCATTCCTGGTATCATCTCTCTCCTTCCACTAGAGTGGCCATTCCATATCAGTAGGACGCTTTGCCCCTGTTTACTATTAAACCCCAAGAACTTGGAACTCTGGCTCAGTAGTTATTAGTATTGTTATTATTATTCTGATAAAGAAATGGCATCACGACTCTACCCTAACAGTGGACTTACTAGAGCAAATGGAGTCTCAGTTGGTTTAAGGCGGCATCTCTGTGAGTACTAATGTTGCCACTGTGATCCTTTGCCATCTGGTTTCATGCTGACTACCTACCACCTTTTGGTTATTTAGCAGAAATGACTTGTTTTACCTTTTCTGTCATATATGTCATACTTTTTCAAGTCTGGCCTCTGATCTTGACTAAAACAGTTCCATTGATCTTTGCCTGTGAACCTTTGCTGGAAAGGTTGTTTGTAGAAGCTGGAGGAAGATTAAGAACACTTCTTTGTTCTCTGATTGAACATCAGTGACAGCAGGAAGGGTGTGAGTCTGCTCTGAATGAGGCATTTATATGGTCAGGTTGTCTTCAACAGGCACAGTATCCTTCTTGAGTTTGAATCATCTTGAGCGACAAGCACTTGTGCATAGCACTTTTTGCTAGCTGAGGCTACTTTTTCAGCTCCCATAACGCAGTACTATCTCTGGTGGTGCCAGGGCATGAATTCAGGTGGATGAAATGATCTGTGGTGTACTCTTGTTTTCCTTCTTGTTAAAGATAGTGATGATTTTTCATCGCCCATTCTGAATTCCCCATTACTCCTTATTTATGATGTTCCTGCTGTCCTGCGAGTTGACCAGTAGGTGGCATCTCTATTCACTGATGTATGCTCTTAAAGTTTTAAGAACATACACAGGATTAGTTTGTCTTATTCTCTTGTGTTTGTACTCCTCAATTTAAAAACATCATCTTCACTTCCCTGGTTGAACTCAACACATTGTGGTTGGTGGTGCATGAAGTTTAAGTTTGAATCAGTTTATGTCTCACTGTTTTCAAATGAATTTCTTCCCTGCTTTTATTAGCCTCTATGGGCTCTCTAATTATTTCAGATTTTAGCAAGTGAACAATGAAGTGTAAAGTTGCTTAAACTCACATTACTGCATTGAATTCATGAAGTAAAGCATGGAAGTAAATAATAGATGGATCCTTCCTTGAATAATCTTTTAAATAATCCAAAGAAACTATAACCATTTTTTTTGTTTTCTGCCCCTGGAAAAAATAACTTAAAAGTTTGTTACAATATGAAATAGAAGGCCAGGCACAGTGGCACATACCTGTAAGCGGCAGCCTAGGAAATGCAGCGGGGACTGGGGATCACGGTAAAATAATAGATACATCGATAGATACATACATATATACATATATAATAGATACATGTGTGTGACATGTCATTTCCCTCTGGGGAAAATATTCTAGAACAGTGATCTCTTGTTAAAACTATTTAAGGTTGTTTCACCTATAAAGTAGATTTTTAAGTTTGACTCTTGATAATTGCATTTACTTGAAGACAGTAAATGGTCACTACAGTCCTAGAGAATCTTCTCTCTCATTATTTATCTGTGTGTTCATCAGCATCATGACATTGATCAGATGCCCCGATACAATATTGTGATTTGAAGGAGCACCCTACGGAAATAAGCGGATAATTAACAGGTTTTCATGGCATAACATTTTAATGTTATATGTGCAGTTGGGTTGTGATAGTGGTGTTCTACTTTTGATATTATTATCTTTGCAATTGTAAAATACAATGGACTTATTTCTAACATGTAGAGGTCCACTTGTACCTGGCAAAGTTTACTGCAGTCGTCTCCTCTCCCCTAAACTTTACTTTGTTTCAGTTACCTGTCATGAGCTAAAATTATTCAAGCACTTATTTTTCACAAAACTGTCCTTAGTATTCTACATCCAGACATAGCTGATGTTGGCATTGCCTCTTCTGTCTGTGGTTTTAGTAGAGGTTCTGTGGACCATATCTGTTTCCCTCTAGTCAGCTCTTGGTGCCACTAACTACAATTGGGGGCTTTTTTTTAAACATAATTCCTTAATCTGTTTTGCGTTATCTGTTATTTTCCTGTTCCTGTGCTTCTCTTAACTCATTAGGGCAGCCTTGAAGCCATTGAACTAATGGGTTTGAGTGGGAAGGCAGCATCTGTAATCATGTAATGCCAGCTCCTTCTTTTTGGTTTACTGGAAAAACCTTAACATTTTAAGGGAGAAATCTATGACCCCAAAACTGGGTTATATATTCTTACATGCTCGAAGTAGATTTTACATTTTTCAGCATTTAGTAGGAAAATATCTCAGGACACAAATATTGTATGAAACTATATTTCGCTGTTCATAAATGAAGTTTATTGGCACATAGCATACTCATTCATTTTATGTATCTGTAACTGCTTTTGTCTTACCACCGGAAAGCCAAGTAATTGCAGTAGATCTGTAACTCAGAAATCCTAAAAATAGCTGATTCTGGCCTATTTCAAAGAAATTTTCTGGACCCCTCCTTACTTTAAAACTCTGTTCAGACTTAACCTCTTAGCTTTTAGGTGTAGAAGCTGTTGGTCCTAATTTTATGAGACTCTATCTCTGGACTTTGTCCGTTTTTTCTCATAGTTGTCTACAAAAGGAGATTTTGTCTATAGTTTTTTTAATCCTGTAAAACCTTGCTGAAAATTGCAGTACACACTATCACCAGCTTTTTTTAATGGAGCTTTTTCCCATAAAATTTCTGATTTCAGGGTCATCTTCTTGCTTTCCAAGTTGTTGTGTGCTTGATTTCACTAAAGCTTAAGCTACAGCATAGCAAGGACTTCTAGCTTTTCAACTTTCAACTTTCCTCTCTTCTGACTGTTAATTTAGTACCACACATTTTAGATGGAGGGTAGCACCCTTATCCTAGATGTCACTTTTGGTGTTAGTGAGGAATTAGTGAGGAAGTGTGTGCTGCTGTAGCAAGCTATAGATCTAAATAAAATGTAATAGGGCTTCACATGACTCTAAAATAACAGTCCAGTGTAGCTATTATGGGTTTCTCAGGGGTGGGGACACAGGGATTGCGCTACATTCTAACCTCTGTAGTTATTTAGAAACTAGGCTGACAGACATTCTGCTGTCTTTAGTCTGTGACTTTCATTGTTGCTCTAGACTTGGTCATTGTCATTTTTGCTCATGGGGAAGGGAGATGGACTAGAGTATAAGACAAAGTCAAATGTGTGGGCCAAGCCTAGATCTGGTCCAGAGCATTGCATACCATTGCAAGGATAAGTTGCACAGCTTGCCCCTAATTGCAGTGCAGGTTGGGAAAATGGTGTAATATAACATCTGTCATGAAGGAAAGGAAGAAGAGATTTTGCTGGCCTGCCACTATTCTGCCTCCAGATTTCTCTGGAGGTACATAATTTCCTGTGTTCTCTAAATGAAGTAGACCAGATTGTGAAAGGTTTACTGTGCTAGAATAGGGTTATTTATAGTGTAGTTTTTAAATGCAACTTTTCAAGTCATTTGAAAATGACATAGGTGTGTTTTTTTTAGGCGATCGCTCATTATGAACAATCAGCTGATTATTACAAAGGAGAAGAATCCAACAGGCAAGTATTATTTTTCTTAATGAATTTTCATTATTCTTTGTGAGTGTACTGGGCTGTATCAAGTAAAGGTGTACTGGGATATCTTTTTATTTTCTATGAGGTGATTATTTATTCTTCTCTGATCTTGATTGCAGTTCAGCAAACAAATGTCTCCTGAAGGTGGCAGCATATGCTGCCCAGCTTGAGCAGTACCAGAAAGCCATTGAGATTTACGAACAGGTGAGACACTACTGTTTAGCTTTGGGTAGATATCTTTCTGAACTTTTCTTTAATTAATTTTTTTATTTTTTTATTGAGATATAGGCCACACATTTATACTTTTTTTAGTGGAAGTCAGTATTTATTGTCTTTACAAAATTGTGTAAACCATCATCAGTACTGAATTCTAAAACATTTTCTTAATCCCAAAAAGAAACTCCATTCTCCGCTCTTTTCAATCCCTGAAAAATACTGTGTAATTCTGTCTCATTGCATTTGCTTTGCTAGGTCTTTGTGTTTATGGAATCATGGTCTGTGTCCTTTCACTTAAAATATTGTGTAGATACTTCATTTCTTATAGCTAAACAATATTCCAGCTTATTATTGCATTTATCAACTAGTGAGACATTTGATTGCTTTCACTAACAGGGCTGTTTTATATAATGCTACTATGAACATTTGTGTTAAATTTTTGAGGAGGATTATTTGCATTTCTCTTGATTATATGACTAGGTTTGAAATTCATGGGCTCTGTGATTTTTTAAAGAGAAACTTCCAGACTCTTTTCCACAGTGGCTATACCATTTTACATTCTCACCAGCAAAGTATAAGGGCTCTGGTTTGTGTTTTGTTTTAGAAATTATATATACTAGATATTTATTCCTTAGTAGATAAATGATTTGACAATATTTTCTCTATATTCTGAGTTGCCTTTTTACTCTTATAACTAGTGTCATTTGAGTCATAAAGTTTCAAATTTAATGTAAGTTCAAACTTTATTTACAACATATCCTTGAAATTATTACCAAATCCAAGGTCATGAATTATTTTCTCTTGTTTTGTTCTAAGAGCTTTTTTATTTATAGCTTTTAAGTTTGATCCTTAATGTATTTTGAGTTCATTTTTTTATGTTACTATGTAAGGATTCACCTTCATTCTTTTGCATGTGTATATCCAGTTTTCCCAGAACTGTGTGTTAGAAAAAACTATCCTTTTGCCATTGATGCTGGCATCCTTGTTAGATTATTTGAACAATATGCAAAATTTATTTCTGGATCATCTATTCTGTTTTCTACCCTGTGAGTTTCAAATCCTATAAGTTTGTCTTTATGCTGTAATCATATTGCTCTGTTAATGTAGCTTTAAGTTTTGAAGTCAGTAATTATGACTCCTCTGGTTTTGCTCTTTTTCAGGATTATTTTGACTGTTCAGAGTTCTTTGCATTTCCATATGAATTTTAAAGTCAGTTTGTCATCTCTGCTAAGTATTTTGTTCTTTTTGATACTATTGTGAGATTTTTCTTGGATTGCTGCTTTTACATATTGCAACCCCCTAACCTTGTTTATTAGTTATGATGGATTTTTGAGAATTCCATAGGATGTTCTATTTATAGAAGAATGTCATCTGCAAATAGCAGTAGTTTTGCTATTTGCTTCTTCAATCTGGATGCTTTTACTTCATTTTCTTGTCATTTACCCTGGCTCCAGTGTAATATTAAATGAAAGGAGCAAGAGCTACTTCATCTTGTCTAATCTTTAAGAGCAAAGTTTTCATTCACAAAACATTATGTATAATGTAGCTGTGGGTTTTTGTTGACACCCTCCGTCAGTTTGAGAAAAGTTTCTTCTCCTTTTTAAATGTTTTTGTCATCAAAGGACGTTGAATTTTGTCAAGTGCTTTTTCCTTGTATCTATTGAGATGATCATGTAGTTTGTTCTATCAATATGGTGCATTTTGTTGATTAATTTTTAAAAGTTGAACCAACCTTACATCCTTGGGATAAATCCTACTTGGTTATTACATGTTTGGGGGTTCTCCAAGAAATAACTTTAAATTTGATAATTCTCTAGAATGACTCACAGAAATCACTAAAAGTTTTTAGACTCACAGTTGTGGTTTATTACAGAAAAAGATGCAAACTCCAGTCATTCAAAGTTTACATTTCAGGAAAGTTCTAGGTGTGGAACTTCCTGTTAGCTTCCCACAGGCCAGTTGTCCAGATGAGAAACTGTGCACTGAATATTGCCAACCAGAAAAGTTCACCTGAACCTGGCATCCAGAGTTTTATGTGCTTGATCATGTAGACCTGGATAACCACCCATATTCCCAGTGTCTCTGTAGGTTGATCCTGAACCACATTGCTTTATCTTTCATATGGGCCATTCCAAGGGCTTAAGAGATAACCTTCTAGGAGACACAGGTAAAGGCAAGACCTCATTCAGACAACTTTAATTCTTTAATGCAGAGTCATGGTGTATTATCCTTTTTGTAAGTTAATAGAATTAGTTTGCTAGCATGTTGCATCCATATTTAAGGATATTGAGCTTTAATTTTCTTTTCTTGTGATATCTTTGACTGGTTTAACTAGCAAGGTAACAATGGCCTCAGAATAAGTTGGGAAATATTTTTCTATTTTTTAAAAGTGCTTGTGAACAATTGTTAAATCTGTGAACTTTTGGCCGGGTATGTGGCGCATGCCTGTAAACAACAGCCTAGGAAGCCATGACTGGGGCAAGGGATCGTGGTTCAAGTCCTGCTGTGGGCATATAGTGAGACCTAGTTCCAAAAGACTTAACTGAGCATGGTAGCGTGCACCTGTAATCCCAACTACCTGGGAAGCTGAGGCTGGAGATTGCTTGAGTCTGTGGAACCTCGGGCTATGTGAGCCTATGGTTCCACAGGCAAAAATGACGAGACCTAGTCTCTAAAAAAAACTAAAAAAAAAAAAAACAAAAAAACTGTGAACTTTTGAGAGAATTCAATGGTTTTCTCTTACTTTTCAGTTTCACTAGTTTTACTATTAACTATTTTTATCCTTCCACTTTCTTTGCATTTGTTTTTGTTTTTGTTTTTGT
Organism: Uropsilus gracilis; assembly: GCA_004024945.1. Classification (NCBI taxonomy): domain Eukaryota; kingdom Metazoa; phylum Chordata; class Mammalia; order Eulipotyphla; family Talpidae; genus Uropsilus; species Uropsilus gracilis. Next base: position 25,123 of record PVHY01007256.1, read on the forward strand.
TTTTTAAAGAGTTAAGGTGAAAACTTCACTTTGATTTTCCAGACTTCACTTTGATTTTCCTTTCTGTTTATATGCGTTTTTGGTGATATTGACTTCCCACTCATTGCTTTGGCTGTTATATTCTTTTATTTTAACTAATTTCATTTTATTTATTGATTTCCACAGATTTAGAGGTGTTTGATTCAATTTCCAGGTGTTTCTGTATTTTCCTGTTATCTTTCTATTATTGATTTTTAGTTTGACTTCTTTCTGACTAGAATCAATTTTGATTCTACTGCATGTGTTAAAATTTGTTTTATGGCCCAGTATATGGAAGTTGCCCACTGTAATTGTAATTTGGCTATCTCTCCTTTATTTTCTGTTAATCTTTGCTTCACATATTTTGCAGCTGTTGTTTAGTGCATACACTTCTGGGATTGCTTTGTTTCGTTGGTGGATTAACCCTCTTAACATGTTGTCATGTCCTCCTCTGTCTCTGGCAGTTTCTTTGCTCTGAAGTTTATTTTGTCTGATATTAATATAGTGTCCCCTACTTTCTTTTGATTCATGTATATATATCTTTTTCATTCTTTTTCCTTCAACTTAACCAGTATTATGATTGAAGTGAATTTCTTGTGAACAAAATATAGTTAAGTTGTGCTTTGTAATCTAGTTTGTCAATTTCTATTTTTTAATTGATGCATTTAGACCATTCACATTAAATGTAATTATTGATATATTAGGGTTTCAGTCTGCCATTTTTTTTTGTTTTCTATTTATGCTTGTTTTTCCTGTTTTTCTTTCCCCTGCTTTCCAGTGAGTTGGCTTGATTATAGTATTTTATAGTGTATCTTTTTAAATTTTTTTTAGTAGTCTGCATGCATTGGTTTGCATAACTATCATGATTAATGATGTCATCATTTTATCAATTCCAGAAAATATAAAAATCTTTCCATCCCTTTACCTTTTTCACTCCATATACAATGATTTCCTCTGTGTCCATGTTATAGTTTTTGCTTCACCTTTCAAACATCATTTAGAAAACTCAAGAGAATAAAAGCTTGTTGTACTTATCCAGATTTTGCTTATGATGTTCTTTCTTCTTTCATGATTGACAAACATCTCTTCTTTTATCCTTTATTTCTACTTAATGCACACCCTTTTGCCCTTCTTTTAGGTAGGTCTACTGGCAAAAGATTTTCTTGTTATTCTTTCGCCTAGAAATCTTTTGATTTCCGTATGTTTTAATTGGTTTACAACTCTGGATTAGCAGTGTCTTTTCTTTCAGTACTTGAAAAGTGTGCAACTTGTGATCTCCATAATTTCTAAAAAGAAGTTTGCTGTCATTCAAGTTGTTTTTCCTTAGTAAGGTGTTTTTCTGTTTGCTTTCAAAGCATTTTCTTTATTTTCAATTTTCAGAAGTTCATGTGACTTTGCATCAACAGCTCTGCTTTATCCAGTTTTGGTTTCACTAAACTTTTGAGTTTATGTTTTTGTAAGATTCAGGAAGTTTAAATCATTAATTCTTCAACTATTTTTTCCATTCCCTCTCCCTCCTCCTCTTCTAGGACCACAATTCAGATGTTAAATCCTATAGTCATAGAAGTCTCTGAAGACTGTTTACTTTGTTTCAATCTTCTCTCTGTTGTTCAGACTGAGTAATTTAATTTCTGTCACTTTACTAATTCTCTCCTTTGTCCCTTATTACTAGTGTTGTGCTTATCCACTTTTTTGTCAGCTGTATTTTTTACTTCTAAAATTTCCACTTTTTAAATATCTTTTAAGGGTATTGCGGTGAATTTTTTTTCTTTATTCTTTCTGTGTTTTTCTCTTGTTTTAATTCTAAGCATTTTTGTAATTTATTGTTGAAGTATTTTTGTGAGGGTCCCTTTAAAATTTGTGTTAGATAATTCTAAAGTTCTGTCATACAGAGTTAATCATGAACCACTTCATCATTTTTGGTATTTGGCATGAGTTTCAGCTGAAAAATGTACATTTTTACATTGTTACAAGACATAATGCATTAATTAAGTCTTTTTTCTCAGCTGCTTTTCTTAGACATAGCTGTGTTTGTTGGACTGGGAAGAATTGTATGGCCTCTTTACTGCCAGGTGATGGTAAGGAAGTCAAGGCTTCCCACTCGGCCTCCATTGTAGAGTTGGAGGGACCCTTGTTACCTCCTGGGCAGAGGCAGACATACTGCCATTATGCTAGGGTTGTCCTCATTTACTGCTAGGTGATAGTGAAAGTCTCAGTCCTCTATTAGGACTCTTCTTCAACCATGCTCCTGAAGATGAGGGGACTGCCTGTTCCTGCTAGACTATCTTTCAGTGGCAGGGGGAACAGGTTTTTCTCCCTACTTGACTGTCTTTGAAGCTGCCTTTGTGAGAGTATTTTGCTTCTTCCTCTACTCTTGAAAAGATGAATGTCTTGGCCCCTATTTCAGTCTGCTCATGTGAATGGAGTAGAGTCACAGTTTTTCTGTGGTCTTTGACCAAAGTAGAGTAAGCATTTTCCATCTTGCTAGACTGCCTGCTTTCTGGCCTTTGTCTAGAGACAGCAGATTTACCATTCTCTTTTTTTATACCCACTATCATATATGGGTTTTTGACTTTTTCTGTTCCAAGTCAAAAATGTATGAAAGAAAAGATAGGGCAAGGAATTCACTGCCATTCCCTGTGTCTTTCAGTGCCTAGCTGATCTGCTCTTTTCTCCACTTTCCAGTCTTTTTGTATTTGTTTTATTTGAACTGGGCTTTTAGTTGGATGTATATGAGATAAAGGAAAGTATATCTGTTCCATATTCCTGGAAGTGTTAAGCCTTCTCTGTCGTTTTTAGCAAGTCAGCACTTTATTTTTTCTTTTGAAGAAATATATGATACTAGGATGAATATGATACAGGCTAAAAAAAAAACTATTTTTTGGCTAAACTAATGTAAAATACAGAAATATTTTCTGAAAGGCAGCAGATAAGAATCAGTTTGTCTAATATAAGAAGGCATTCTTTTCAATCTGTTTTCTGTGCCTAGGTTGGGGCAAACACTATGGATAATCCTTTGTTGAAGTACAGTGCAAAGGATTACTTCTTTAAAGCAGCCCTCTGTCACTTCATAGTGGATGAGTTGAATGCCAAGGTAATTTTCCTTCAGTGTTTCTTTCAGTTTCTCATATGAATTACTCATGAGAACAGGCCCCAGGTACGCTGTCATCCTTGCTCTCACTTCATCTATGTGATGTTTGTTAGTAGCTGAATTAAACCGGGTACATTAATTCTAAGAACAATAATAATAAAAATGGTATGTTTATATAGTGTCTCAACCGTACAAGTTTGCCAAAACTGTTCCTTTAAGTTTCCTTCAGTAGATTCTTGAAATAAGCTTGAAATTCGGAAGTAACTTGAAATAAGTTAGGGGGGGTAAAAAGAGTAGGATAACTACTTTTTTTTTTTTAAATTCAGAAATGGAATTGGGATTTCTATTCAAACCAGGGAGAAATTGAAAAGCTGAGTGGAAACTAATAGGCAAGAGATGGAGACATGGGCATTTTGATTTTGTTAATATCTGGTATCTGAAGAGCAGAATTAAAACTGCTGCAAGGGAAAATTTCCTTCCTTCCAACCTTGACCAGTGGTCTGTGATTTGTTTGAAAACTGGGCAGTGATAGGGACGGATTTCTCTTATTTGTGGATGAAAACAGACATCTGGTCTGCAACATTTTAGAATTAGATTTAGTTCATATTGTCTTCTTACAGCAACTTAATTCAGAAAAAAATGGTTTAGAAGTTTCTTAACTGTAATTGAAAATTCAGAATCAAGCTGATTTTGATGTTGAGTTTAACAAAATGCTTCTTAAACTACCTTAAATAGGATGTAGATAAGTCTTATTCAAGGTAATAAAATGTGTAAGACATTGTTTCCTAGTTCAGTGAGTTGGATATTAACAAGTGATTTTTCTCTCTTAGCTTGCTCTTGAGAAATATGAGGAAATGTTTCCAGCATTCACTGATTCAAGAGAATGTAAATTATTGAAAGTAAGTTTATGCTAGAACTTTGAAGATAAACACCTTTGTTGTCAGGTGGGGTTGGATATAATAAAATTTCAGTGTTTGAAATTTGCTGGAAGGGGAACACTGGTACTTTTCTACTTTTAAAGACTAGGTCTCATCTGGGCATGGTGGTGCATGTAAGCGCCAGCCTATGGAATGCGGCTAGGACTGGGGATCACGGTTCAAATCCTGCCCGGGGCAACATAGTGAGACCTAGTTCCAAAAAAATACCTGGCCATGGTGGCACATGCCTGTAATCCCAGCTATCTGGGAAGCTGAGACTGGGGATTGCTTGAGTCTGTGGTACCCCGGGCAATGTGAGCCTGCAGTTCCACAGGCAAAAATAGCAAGACCTAGTCTCCAAAAATATTAAAAAATAAAGACTAGGTCTCAAATGCTTTTAGTCAGGGTTATAGAAGCATTGTGTTCTGAAACAACAATTCAGAAAAGTTAACACAAAAACTGAATCTCTCTCTTAGATAATGCTTGAATTGTATTCTAATATTTTCCCAGATTTGTAAGATATTTGGCAATAACAGTTAATTTGTTACTAAATTTTTATCTATAAAGTAACTTCATAAGTGGAAATTTTTAGCTTTAACTAATTTTCTCATGTTGTTTTACCAGAAACTTCTAGAAGCTCATGAAGAACAGAATAGTGAAGCTTACACTGAAGCAGTAAGTTATGCCTTTGGGGTATAGTAAATTTTTGAAGATTTAAGTTACAGAAATTTCCTTTCATGTGTAACTGCTGAACATTTATTTAAACATTATTCCATTATACCTAATGTATTACAAAGGTCATGTTTTATATACCTCACAAACCTTAGTAATTAATGAATACCTGTCAGTAAACAGTATTCCATACTGTTTTAATTTGCTGTTTGAATGTTTTCTTTTGGAAAAAAATCTGATATATGTAAATATAAAGTAAAATCAATTAAAATAAATTGAACTTAATACAATTTGAAAATGAAATAGTGCAAGTTTGCTATATTCTTGGCATAAAATAAATGGAAGTTTTTTCTTGTTCAGAATTAGACAGTTCTCTGTATCCTCCATTAATTCATCATGACTTTGAAAGGGATATTTTCCCATTTAACTTTTGCTACCAAGCCATTTTCATCCTATTGAAATTTTGTTCTGGGATAATGCAGTAAAATCAGTTAAAGCAATTTTGCTTGCACATTCCTTCTTTGCAAGTACTTCTTTTTCATGTTCACTCAGCTTTGGAGCAGTAGTAATTTTCCATCTTCTGATTGTTACACAGGTTCTGGTTTTTTTGTTTCACATTAAATGTGCTCTTCCAAACGTAAATGCTACTGGAAATTTTTTGCCATGTACATATTAGCATATAGAGCAATACAAAAAACATATGAACTTGTCCCTAGCTCCATCAAAACCATCACAGGGGCCGGGCATGGTGGCGCATGCCTATAAGTGGAAGCCTAGGAAGCCGGGGCCAGGGATCACGGTTCGAGTCCTGCTGGGGACACATAGTGAGACCTAGTTCCAAAAAATATAGCTGGGTGTGGTGGCGCACGCCTGTATTCCCAGCTACCTGGGAAGCTGAGGCTGGGGATTGCTTGAGTCTGTGGTACCCCAGGCAACGTGAGCCCGCGGTTCCATGGGCAAAAATAGTGAGACCTAGTCTAAAAAAAAAAAAAAGCCATCACAGGATGATGAAGAAATAAACATTTTTAGTTTTTTTAACAAATATGAAACAAATTTATTTAAAATATACCCAAAAACAAAGTTCAGTAGTTTTTTTTCAACAATGTCAAACTTCAAGTTGCTTAGTTACAATTTTTAATGAAGAGAGTTGGCAGATTATCACTATATATGTTTAACCAGCTTGAGATTCTGTTGTTTTGTGTTTAAATTGTATTTCCATGGAATAATTCCTGTTCCTCTTCCCTTGAACTAGGTGAAGGAATTTGACTCAATATCTCGCTTGGATCAGTGGCTTACTACCATGTTGCTTCGTATCAAAAAGTCCATCCAAGGGGATGGAGAAGGAGATGGAGATCTTAAGTGAAATATTTCTGTCTTTGTGGCATGCAGCTAACTCCTCTTTTGTTTTGTCTTGGGGCCAAGTGATATTTATGGGATGCCCATTTAATGGTTTCATTTTGCTGCACATGAGCAAATGATTTGTGTGTGTTTTTAAGCTCGCTGTGTTTGTGTCGCTATGAAGCAGACAGGTGGGAAGCTTATTATGGGTAGAACGGGCTATTTCATGCTTGTCAGAGTCTCCAGGGTTTTCTGAAAATGACTTCAGAAACTTATTATTTTGATACTTGCAGGGCCCATGTTTAATTTTACAAACATAATTTTATATCCTTCTTGGACTTGGGTACCCAACCCAGTTCTAATAAATGCTCTAATTGTATGTACTTAGTTTAGGATGGTTGTTGGGAATGAATTTATAACCTTTTTCATTAGAAATTTTGTTGTTGTTATCTTGTGATTCTTTTGATGGTGCTAGTGACCACACTTTCTTTGCTTTGTATATTGTTCTGTATGCTAACATGCATGCAAAAACTCAGAATAACCTGGATCTGCTGACATCACTTCACATTGTAAGAGGAAGGGAGAGCTTTCTGGAAGTGCTTGCTTATGTGTGTGTGGATGAATGTCAAGTCGAACCTGATTTGTGCTTATACACACACACACACACACACACACACACGTACACACGTTGGACTATGAAAAACAGAACTATCTCCTTTTCCTGGAGAGAATTTCCACCTTTAGTTGGAGTGGAAATCCCCTTTGTTGTGTTTATATCAAGTTGTTTAACTGGCCCATCCTATTACTTTTATTGTCTATATACATTCTCATGAACTGGTGCCCTCTGCCATGGTCATGTAAATCCTCTTCAGGGCTAGGAAATTGTCAGTCAGAGCTTGAGAATGTGTGTCATTCATTTTATCCCTTTATTGAATGTGATAGGTTATGCAATATTACTGAAATTACTATATGCCCTTTGGAAGAACACAAACTAGCTTCTGAGGGGACTTAATTTTCCTCTTAATTGATGAATTTTACTTACTTTGTGTGTTTGAATTCTGTGCTGTTATTATTTTGGTTTACATAATATGCGTGATCTATCATTTATGAACTTGATCCTTACCCATTATGTTACATCCTGAAATTGTCTAAAACTAAATTTGTTTCCTGAATCTCTTCCATGCATGTTTTTATATTTAAATGATTTGTGTTTTAAAATATTTGTTGCCGGACATAATCTGGACTTCTTTTTAAATTGTGACAACCGGGGCTGGGTGCGGTGCATGTGTCTTTAATCCCAGCCTCCGGAGGCCGAGACTAGGAATCGCTTGAGTCCACGGGTTCGAGACTATCCCAGGCAATATAGTGAGACCTAGTTTCAAAAAATAGCCAGGCATGGTGGTGTGCACCTGTAATCCCAGCTACCTAGGAGAGTGAAGCTGGGGATCACTTGAGTCCATGGGATCAGGACTACCCTGGGTAACATAGCGAGACCTAGTCTCTAAAACTAATTAATTAATTAAATAAATAAATTGTGACAATACTCATTAAGGACAGGCAATTAAATTTTCCATATACATCAAGTTGTAATTGGTATTTGAACAGTGTTTTCACTTTTCACCCTGCAAAGGACTGAGTAACTGGGGTTTGGGGACAGTGAATAGGTCAGTCTGGGATGAGTTCCTGGTCTTCTTTATGAGGTTGGTGTGTGGGATGGACAGGTGACAAGGATGATGGGCAGTGTCACAGTGTCAGTTAATTGTAGAGGGGTGGATCAGAAGCCGTACACACTCCAGCATTGGGCCTAGAAACTTTTAAAGAGCTAGGATTGTTAAAAATAAAGCATGTTATCACAATACAATCTGTAAAACAACCCATTTGGTACTATCTACTTTCTGCTGGAGTCTCATGGAAAAATGCGTAGAGAAAAAAGTGAATTCTTACTGCAATACTTCACCTGTTACTCAGCCCAATAAGCTTCTGTGAAAATGAAGCCTGAAAACTTCTGCAGCCTGTGTTCCAACTGTAAGTCTGTCCTACTTGGAAAGTGTTTAAATTTAAATTCTAATGCCAGCAGGCTTGTTCTGTCACTGATTTAGAAAGTTTATTTGCACTTGTTAAAAGAACCTTCCAGTCTTAACCATGTCAAATTAAAACCAAATTATTTCTTTCAGGGCAGTTCTGTATAGCTGTCATAATGATCTATTAAAAACCTCTGCATGAAGAAGTATGGTTTTTAAAAGCTTTATTGGTGACATTTTGTTTTGTTAGAGTTCCTTTTTTATACTGAAATAAACCCTGGGGTCAGTGCCTGTGTTAAGAATTTTTCATCCAAAAAGAATAAAAGTAATTTTAATGGCTAGAACAGACCTGTTACATGATAAAGGGAAGAGTCTGATTATTAAGTGTCCAGACTTCCCTGAAATGTCCCATCAAAACAGGTTAGAGCCGTGACTCAGGAGTTAGGTTTTCCCAGATTTATAGAAAGTCATTAATCAACAAAATATTTTATAAGCCTTGCATTTTAGCATATCTTGGCTTAGTTCATAGTCAAAGTCAGTTAAAATCTCTTCAGGAAAGCTCTGCTTTTTGTGGCAACATTTTTTATAGCTTGTATGAGTTCCTTTTTTATTTAATGATTTGGAAACAGTATTTTTGCACAGTGGTAGCCTGTGTGTAATGGTGTCACTGTAACCAAAGTGTGTGCTTTTATTTTCTCTGTGTATTTAAAATGTCCAAATGCAGACCCCTGTGACTTGCTTTGGAGGATTTGGCAGCCTGCATGCCACCTCTCACCCTCCTGCCTAAAGTGTGAGCCATGATCAGGAGCAGGTTCATGCCCGTCAGGCTCTAAGTCGGTCACTGTAGCATTCTCCCTCATGCTCTCAGGTGGAGAATTAAATATCAAAAATACCTACCCATGTGATGGTAAATCTATCTTAGCAGAGCGTATGTATGTTTTGTGTGAACCTGTACAGTAAATAAAGTAGAAATTAAGAATATCTGGACTCATTTTTCTTAACACCATTTGCGCAGATGAAACTTTCAGACAATGGTCATTGTCTGTTCTAGGCTCTTTGAATAGCCATCCAGACATTACTTTGTTAAAACCTACCACACTTGATGAAAATTCAGAGTACTTAATGGGTCTACAAAATGAAGGATTTTTGAAGTCTATTGAGTCACTCCATTAAACTCAAAAATTGTTATTCTCATCCTTTCTTGCTGCCCCCTATTAAGGAATCTTGTTTGCATCCTTTAGACTGTGTAGTCACATGAAAGTTGAATGGTTCCTAGAAGACTGTTGGGGGTGTGGCAAGGAACCCTAAAGCCACTCACCACTGTTTGCAGTGAAACTTGACTTCCCAGACATCTGTATGGGAGGATAGGTTCCCTGGAGAGGGCCAGCTCCTCTTGCCGACTCCTCCCTTCTGGAAGCTGGGAGGAATATGACACAGGATTTGAGCCTAGGGTGTGGGCGTGGGGCAGTAAGTACAGGCCGTTGACTTTGTCAGAGAGCCACTTTATGGCTTATTTCAAGCCTATTAAGTATAGTCAAAACTTGAAGTTAATTCAAAGCATATGTCTCTTAGAATCATTGTTTCCTAATACAATGAAGCCAGTATGATGCTTAAAAATGTTATTGCAAGGTGTCATACATATTGGCAGAGGTAGGTGAGTGATTTCTGGGCTCTTTAGCCCATGTTTGTAACCTGCTTGGTGTTCTGCCCTTGCCTTGGTACATGTGAACAGATGGGCCCTTTGCATGAGGCCCTACCTGCCTCCTCCCTAAAACCTTTCAGTAGCACTGCTATTTTAAGGGTCTTCAACAACCATCAGATTCATTTAAGGGGACAAGCACTTCGTTTCAAAAAATATTCCTGGTATGACAAGGTATATGGGTTGTAGTTTAACTTACTCCTTTTCAGATTTGTTGGTTTAAATGACCACCTTAGGAAAAACCATGTATCTATTAGAATCACCTTCAATAATAGGTCTTCTCCCACCACAGGGCTCATTTCTTTTCAAACTGTACAACAGTGTTGATTGAACCAAAGGCAGCACTTTGGAGTGATTGGAGTATTTCCCAGAGATAATCGAGTCAGGCACTGCATCACCTCTCCAGCGTCCTTTCTTGAGGCTCTGAGGGAGGCAGTGCAGAACCGAGGGCACTTGCCAGCTCTCAGTCCTGAAACTGACATACTCAGGGTGGCCTTGTTTTTACTGAGCCCAGCAAGTAAGAGCAGTAGAAGGGCAAATCCCTGTGATGGCTTCTGTGGGATTTTCAAATTTTTCTCAAGGGGGAGCCTTACCCCCATAGGAAGTGGCCAGAGAAATTGGAGAAGTCTCTGTGAAGCAAGCTTCACTAGTACATTGAACCCAATCCACTCAAACTCTGCAGCACCAGCTTCTTCTAGAGCACAGGTTCATGGTGCTCATCGCCAGGCCTTTCACTTGAAGGATAAATGTGAAATCCAAATTGTTAAGTAGACAACTCCTAGGACTATAGACTGACTTTCACTACCTATGAAATTTAGGAAATGATACTTGTTTCATCTAAGAATCTTATTTCTACAGGACCTAAATTCTAATAATGGAAATAAACTTACAAAACTTTTTTACAAAGCAAACATTTATTAACACATTAAAATTTTTTGTAAATTCCTAAAGAAACATACTCAGGAAAAAAATTCTTCCAGCAGGTAACAAAATAATTATTTAAATTCCTTCTCCTTATTCCATGAAACAATTCATCAGCTGGGGTAAGTCCATTCTCTTACCAAAGTGATAGTCACTATTTTTTCTGTAAACATAACTAAGATAAGTTGTCAGTTCATTTTGAAATAATTCAGTACGGCTATCTTCAAGAGCAGATGTACAACATGTTAATCAGCATCTAAAACACCTTATGGTGGTTTTAGTATTTACTGTGACATGTTAATATGTTAGAACAAAGTAAGCACTTAAAAGCAAGTCTTCCCTCACTAATTCCTGGCGTAATGCAGCTATATCTCTATGTTTTCATCCTGGAACTCACAGCAAGTATAATAAATTAAAATGAAGGGGAAAAAGCAACTAGTGAACAAAACAGTTTTCATTCGGAATTTTTTAAATTAATATGGTTAAGTCAAACACTTCATAAGCACACCGCAATCTATCCAAGCCACCAACCTACTGCAGCCAAGAATTAGGCTTAGAAAATAAAACATTTTTTTTTTTTACTACCAATCATTTTGAGCAATAATTAAGGCCAGCATGTCGTAGCCAAAGGAGCTTTTAAGACATGAGTTCTTCACAGTCCTCTCATAAGGCATCAAGGACGAGTGTGCCAAGACCTTTGGTCCTTTCTACATATGCTCACATGCTCCCAAGGAAATATTTCAAGTCTTTGATTTGGAAATGAGAAAATCTAGGTTTCTGAAAATTAAGTCAAAAAACTACAAAAATACGAATACTCTGTTCTATGCTTGCCAGTTACCTCATTGCTACTTGGTAATAAAATGGCTGAAACGTCAAGTCCTCTAAAGCCTCTTAATATGCACACCTCTCTACAAAATAAATAGTAGTTTGCTGCTAGAATCTTTGGTAGGACAGCTTTTTTACCTAGTCCAATTTTTAGGAATCAATCCAAACAGCCACACTTCACTTCAAGTTACTGTATGGCATGTGTTCTACCTGCTTACTGCAGTGAGTAGATTACACTAAGCAGTTAGCAACTACCCGATTTATCATTCCTTCTTCAGCATCTACTAAAGGGGGGGGTGGGGTGGGAGATGGTTATGGAGAGGAATGAATGCAATAATTCATTCAAGGGTCCCCAAAACAAATTTATTTGCTTCATTCAGTTCATCAGAAAGACAGCTGAAAACACATGGCCCCAGTTAAATTTCACCTTGACAGGAAAATACCATGAAAGTATCAGAAGTAAACCCACATAGATATCTAAGGCAGGGTGAGAAACCAGGGAGATCAAGTACAGCAATTTCATGAGCCGAATCACTGCCCTGTGCAGTTAAGGTAAGCAGCTGTCCAAAAGTCAAACATCAAGATAATCAAGCATTAGAGTGATTTACATATATAACCAATACCAGGATTAAGTAAGGTTATGTTAACTGCTTTGTTTGCTAAGTGTAGCTGAGATCATGCAGATCAGGATTTTTAAGGGAAAGCTTTCAAAATGCTTTGATAAGGACGTGCAAGTGAGCAGAAATTTGGGGGAATCTGCAGAAACCATTCTTGTTTACTTCTCTGTTCACACAGTTCTTCTGCTTAGTCCCTAACTTATCTCAAATACAGCTGTCACAAGCAAAGATGCAGGCTGCAGCCAGCCTGGTGGAAACAGTCAAGAGCTCTTATTCCATGTTGGTTAAGGAGTGAAGCTGTGTGGGCAGCGAGTCTGTCTGAGGAGTCAGTTCACTAAGCTCACTGATGGTGGTGGCCAGCAGAGTGTCCTGAGACACCACGGGACCATCCGACTTGCAGGCAGTGTCTGCGGAGCTGTTCTCATGCACAGCAGATACGCTGTCTTGGACAGTGGCCAGGTTGTGAAAATGGCCATTTTCTGCAAAAGAGAGCAATTTATCTGAAAGTTTGGATGATGCGTACTCTTCATCAGGCTGTTCAGTTTTGTGCCCTTCATCATTCTTGGGTGAGCCATCTACAATAACAAGGAAAGACTTCCATGGAGTATTCTTATCATGTATCTACAAATCAAACACAAAACAAAAGTCACTGATTGCTTCTGCATAAGAAACTGTAGATTCCCCCAATTCACAGCTACTGACAATAACGAATACATCGTTTAAAACAATACTACCACTTAAACTAAAATTCAGGCTGCTCCAGGAAAACATCCTTTTACTCAATGTTAATACCTTCCCACCACCAGCATCACTGTTACAAAGTATTTATCATGGAGTGCCTTCCCAAGCCCAGAGTCTTGGTCCATCACTCAGTTTTCTCTGCCGAGAAAGAGCTCTCATCTTCCCTTGTGCTATCCTACAGAATGAGTGACAGGTAGTTCTAACTGTCCAGGGTCATGCGTACCCAGGGAGCAGCAGTCTACCATTCTTATACAAGCCACAGTACTGCTTACTGAGGTGTGCCGCCGGAGTGTGGATTTGTCTGTAAATGTCCGCCCACAGGCGTTGCACATGAAAGGCTTCTCCCCTGTGTGAATTCGATGGTGACGCTGCAATGCATTGAGCTGAGTGAACTGCTTTCCACACTGGTCACAACAATAGGGCCGTTCCCCTGAAACAGAAGAGAAGATCGCCTTAGCCTACTGTATTTAATTCTAGCACACTGGAATAATGCAGTTTGTAAAGCCACTGACAATGAGTACTCCACCATAAGGCAGGCTGTATTAGGAACAACTCAAGAGTCAAAAGTCAAGTGATAGGTACAAGAAACTGTAAGTATTAATTGCATCTATAGCGATTTCAACCTTTTTACCCTAATACAGAATAGAAAACTTCAAGTCCCAAAATAAATGAATTCACATGCAAGTATATACACTGATTATTGCCCTGATTACATATTCAAACATTCATATTTTTTCTGAACCAGAAACCAGCAGCTCATTTTGCTTTTATACACAAAGCAAAGTTAAATTCCAAATCATTTTCTAGTAAATCTAAAACTTTAGAGCTATTTTTCTTGTCTCAATAATTGCCTTCTCTGACAACATTCTAGCCATACCTGTGTGGACTTTAATATGCTGGTAAAGTGAATTCCGCTGGGCAAAAGTCCTGAAACAAACTTCACATTTAAAGGGTTTCGATCCAGTATGGATTCTATTGTGATGTTTTAAATACTCCTTAGAAGCAAAACTCTTGCCACATGTTTCACACATAAAAGGTCTTTCACCTACATGAAAAGATGAAACAAAAAGTTAGAAGTGATACATGCATTACAATATAAAGGAAGAGTATGTCCACACACTTAAAACCCGTACTAATTTCTTAGGGTGCCATGGTGGGCAGCATCTAGCTGAAACTACCAAAATATCTATTCGTGTAAGATACTTATTACTATCTATTCAAAGTTGATGAAAAGAAATCTTTGGAAATCCTGAGAGGTTGCACTAGACCAAACTAAAGAGGTATTTCAGTCAACTCACAGTTTGGAGATTTAGTCATTGCAAACAATTTTTTGGAGAATTTTCTTTTTTTTCCAAAAAGCAGTTCTATGGATTGTTATTAGAATGAAATTCCCTTTCAAGAGGAAGTTCATTTTAGCTATAACTGGCACAGCTATTCAGAGTAGCAACTCCCTGTCAACTTGCAGTGGATTACAGAACAAGAAAAAAATGTTTAAATGCCATTTTGCATTATGTAGTTTTAGGGCTTTAAATTCCACAAATCAGACTTATCAGATTATTAGTTATGCCCCTGAATTTCACAAACATCAAAATAAAAAGATTGGCTTTAATAAAATCTGAATAGATTGTTATAATCAAATGACAAACCTTCAGTATGGCATGTACCTCCACCTTCAAGTTTCCATTAGACATTTATGCTAACTTTACAGTCTAGTAATTTGTCATTAAATGCCTCATCTCTGTCTTGTCTGCATTTGAGCTTGAGGCCTCTATGACTGTGACCAGAAGTAAAAATGTCCAAATGCAAGCAAACATGAAGGGATGTTGTTACTACAGCAATTATAGCACACAACAGATGCTATATACTTCTGTATGAGTTAGGGTTCTGAACTTTGGGGTTTTACTGTGCTGAAACAGAATAAAGTCAACTAAAATTTTCTCCATTACAGTAAAATTGCAAAAAAATTTGAAAAATGGAAGTGAGATAATTTTATAACCCCTTAATATACTACATATAGCCATTTTCTTCTAGTCTTCTAGGTTCAGGTTTTCCATGTAGTTAGGATTTCCTATATGTTTAATTGTGGATTTTTTAAGTCAACAATCCTGCACAGGTGTTATTCATACTGTTCAGAGACTTTAAATGGCCAGGTCTGGAGCCAAGAGGAGGTGATTATACCAGTTTACAAAACCATGTCCTGTGGTTTTGTTTAGAAACAAACAATGTTTCTAATGCTTTGTTCTTAAATAGCTGGAAAAGGGGGAGCAACATAAGAGTTTTTCCCATATGCTACACAATTTCTTTAGGACAGATTCCTGGAAATAAAATTTGGGACTAAAATAGAAACTGTTTAAAACACTTGATACATAAGACTCAGTGCCAGTTCCTACTGCTGGATATGAAGAGGCATTTTGCCACAAACACCAGCACTGGACACAGTGAGTGTATTTCATTTGTTCATTTTTGCTCACTTAACTAAGATGGAAAAGCCATCTCAGAGATTTAAATTGCATCACTTTGGCAGATGCCAACTTCTAAATAAACTGTGGTTTGTGTCTACAGCTAGGAAAGACATTCAATCACAACAGCATGAGTATTTACCTGTGTGACACCTTTTATGATAAATCAGCATGTGGTTCTGAGTGAATCTTGCACCACATTCATCACAGACAAAAGGTTTTTCCCCTGTATGAATTCTGAAAGTACAACATTCAGATGATAACTTAGGATGTATTTCAAACCTCACTTTGCAATACAATTTCCACTCTAGCCTGCAAAGACAGTTCATTCCAAGAGAGCTACTGAGAATGAGTGGAGTGAAAGGTAAAGAGAGTCATCATCGCCTTCCCCAAGTCCATCTCTGCATGAGGTCAACAGACTGACATGCTGCCCTTTAAAGGGCAGTCAGTGCCCTTTAAGACACTGACTGTCCACCCACACCTGTCTTACAGTTCATGCTATATACTGCGTGCAGGCACGCCTTCATGTATTTTTGAAAGCACTAAACAGAATTTTAGTATTTGTAAAGCTTCTTTATTCCAAATCAATCACACCTTCAGAAATGATGCTGACAAAGTACCACATTATCAAAAGTTTACTACCATTTCCTAATACAACATAATTTGTCCAGAAAGAACTACCTCCAAGTGCTGAAGCAGGCTAGTTTCTGAGGGGTACACATAAGCATTTACATTTCATGGCCAGTCGGAAGAGGCCATCAACTCCAATTTACTATGCACTCCCTAGACCAAATTTTTAAACCCAATATATAAAGTAAAACAATGAAAAGCATACCACTACCTCAAAACTGGCCCAGGTTTGAGATCAGATACAGAACAGCATAGGAAACTGCTAGTTTGGATTTCGAGCATAAAAAAGAACATACTAAGTAAACTTACTTGAAAACTGAATGTTACCCACCTACAGTTCAAAAACTAACAACCAAACAACACCATGCAAGCTTATTCTCTGGTTTAAAATAACCGTTGGCACCCTTGCCAAACCCAGAGATCTAAAAGATCAGAGAACTATCCTAAGGTCTAAGGACATGCCACTGAGGTCTTTAAGAGGACTGTGAAACCCAGGTGGTCACAGACACACATTCCAAATGAATCAGGAAAAGATAAACAGGTAATTGGCCCCCACTCCTCCTCAGGGGTGGCGGGAACTGTAAGCAATAGTCGCTACTTGGGATGGGGAAGAGTCCGGCCTGCAGTACGTGCAAAACAAGATTCATGGGGCCTGGTCTCTGTAGCAGTAGGGGAATTGGGTTGTGTCGGAAAGTGGGGGTCGCTGAGGACCTGCAGCCTCGAGGGACACCACGGATTTCCAAAAAGTTGGAGAGTAGTCTCATCGCATCTCTACCTAGAAACAATTCAAAACTCTCAAGATAACCACCCAGATTTTAGAGGGAACAAATTAATAATTGAAAAACCTGGAGAGATAGCCAAACTGTTCTAAACCCTAGAATGACCTCCATTTCTCCACACACACATTTCAAGAAAATAAGCCAACAAGTTACAATCTGGAAACACTTTCAGAGCCTCCAGTATTTCCCAACACACTCCGCTTGCAGGGCAAGCCACTGCCCATACCTCATGTGGGTCTTGAGTGCAGAAGGCTGTGAGAACTTGGCCTCGCACTCTGTGCAGCCATAGGGTTTATGGCCCGTGTGTGTCCTCTCGTGGAGCCGCAGGGCTGTCTTGGAGCTCAAGCCCTTGCCACACTGCTGGCAATGGTGCCGCTCGCCTCCACCCTCGTGGACCTGTACCACATGCCGCTTGACGTCCTTCTTCCTTTTGAATTTCTTCCCACACAGCTCACAGGGGAAGTGGCGCTCACTGCTGTGCACATGGCGCTGGTGGCTCTTCAGGTTGCAGCGATTGGCAAAGGTCTGGCCACAGGTGTCGCAGCGGTGAACCACCTCTGTGGCCACTCCGTGGTGGTGCCTGATATGCTTCAGGAAGCTCTTCTCATACAAAAAGGCTTTGTCACAGATTGTGCACTTGAAATTGTTCTTCTTCTTTTCTCCCTCTTCCTCTTCTTCATCCTCCTCCTCCCCTAGCCCCACTTTATGAAATGCTTCTTCCACCTGTACCCCAGCACTGCAATTCTCTTTTTTGATATCTGGCTCCGTCTCTGTTCCCAAAGTGTCCAGGCTGGAGTCTTGGGGACACCTGTAGTCCCCCATGTCATCCTCAGCACTTTTCTGCTGTTCTCGAAGTCTTCTCGTATATTTCTTTTTAGGAATTTCCACAAATACCTTTCTCCCAGCTAACCTTCCACTAGCTCTTCTGATTTTAGGGTAGGGAAGCTTAACTACATCTTTCTTCTTATCTGGTTTCTCCTTGGACTTCCTCAGAGGCATGTCTAGTAACATGCCATTACTGATCCCCTCCCCTGCAGGATCTGAGGACTCCACCAGGCCGTTGGCAAGAGGACTATCCTCGACTGCACTGGCCTGAGCCAGTGGCTGCTCAGGAGCAACACTGACTTGTGTTCCACTGCTTCCTTCCACATCCTGAGACTCTGAGAAATTCTGCAACTCCAAAAGCACTGACTCCAACATCTGTCTTTTCAGTTGAAAACAAGTTTCCAGTAAGTCCAAACATTTTAGCTTTTCAGCCATTTCCAACATTCGCTGCACCCGGTCTTCTTCCACTTGTACCTTCGCAGTGTAGACAAACTCAAGAAATGAAGCAAAATCAACAACCTGTACTTCATTTAAGTAGACATTAGTCCTAGTACCATCCACAATCTTCTCATTAAGGAACATTTCCTTAAAAAACTTGCTGGTGGCTGCCAGCACAGCCTTGTGGGCCATGAATTCTTCACGGACACCCTGGTACTCCACACTGACAGTCACATCACACAGGTGGCCAAGCTGGCGTAGTTGATGCATTTCATACAGAAGGTTAAATGGTGAGGATTTGGATTCCAGTAGAACTGCACCGCTTTCCATGTTTCTTCTTCCCGGTAACAGCTTTGAAAACAAAAAAGAAAAGGATTAAAAAGTGAAGATAATTCCACTTCCTTAAAAGATATAAACTGATTAACAAACAACTTTTCTCATAAAGATTCAAGACATTCTTCATAGCATTTTTCTGAGGGTCCTGATATATCCTCTCATGAAAAACTATTTGCACAAAAAAATTCACTAAAATTTCCCCCCAATGTTAAACATAAGTGATTGAATTTATGAATAATGAAATACATTTAATCCCTACTTGCTTATCAAGGTGATTTTTCTAATTTGCTTACAGATGCAAACCCAAAACTATAAAGGAATTTATAGCAGAACAGAAGGTCTAGTGCTTTATTCAGGAACCAAATCATTGAAAAAAAAAAAAAATGGCCTCAACTATCTGGGAGCAAACCTTAGAGAATCATGTTTGCCTTTAAAAACAACAATCGAAATAATTTTTCGTGAGTAAAACCACAGAACAGTAGTCCACAATCCATAGGCTCTTCACATACCTCATAATCTGAATTACTATGAATTGTACTCAAATAATGCAAGTTACATAGTTACAAGCTGTGTTACTTTTAACTTTTAACTTTTCTGAACCTATAGAGAAGATCCACAGGCCAGGTTTAGGAAGCTTCAATGAGTGTAAACATTATTATGCTTAGTCAAGGTGTGTTCAAGTTTGTAGTTCCTGTCTTCCCATACACCAGGCTGAGGTGCTGTTATCCCCATTCCAGATGACAAACTAAGGTAAAGTCATTGGGCAGAGAGTCCAGCCAGGGCCTGGTAGGACTCTGGACTCATACTGCAACTACTCCTCATATCCTTCCTTCACCTTTAAGTTGCCAAAGGCCATGTGCTGCTTTCACTCCCTAGATCTTTGCACAATAGTAATCAGCAAAGGAAACTCAGCACCAAACCAAAGACGGCTTTTCTTGGCTTCAATGGTACCCCACACATCCTTGGATAATGCCTTCTGCTTTCCAGACTACCCTCTTCTCAGGCTCCCCAAACACTTGCTTTCTTATCAAAGCTCATCCTCAACCTTTTGCTCTTGAATCCACCTTCCTCTTCCAAGTTTCCTCAGGTTCCTAAATCTCCACCCATGCATCCAAAATACCCACCTCGAGGCTGGGCACGGTGGTGCATGCTTTTAATTGCAGCCTACTGAGCGTGAGGCCAAGGCTAGAAATCGCTTGAATCCCAGGGTTTGAGACCCGCTTCGGGCAACATAGCAAGACCTAGTCTCAAAAAAATAGCTGGGCATGGTGGCGCATGCCTGTAATCCTAGCTACCTGAGAGGCTAAGGTTGGAAATCACTTGAGTCCATGGTAACCCAGGTAACATGAGCCTCTGGTTCCCTGGGCAACACAACAAGACCTGGTCTTAAAAAAAGCAGCCGGGAGCGGTGGCAGGCACCTATAATCCCAGCTACCTGGGAGGCTGAGGCTGGGGATCACTTGAGTCCCTGGGATGGAGACTACCCCAGGCAACATGGTGAGACCTACTCTCAAAAAAAAAAAAAAAAAAAGACCCACCTAACTACTGGTCACCTTCAACCAGATCTTAGATGTCACCTCAGACTCAACCTTTCTTGAGCAGAACTTGTCATTATCTTCCCTGAAAATACAGTCACATCTATCCTGCCTTCTCCCCCATTGCTGATGTGGTCAATGGTCCCTGGGGCTACAACTTGGTCTCCACAACTACTGGCTCCACCCGCTTAACATGGAAAAGACATCCATCCCTCTGTTCATATGAAAAGAAAACACTGATCTGAGAGACTGAGCAGTGTCACCTGAAGGGGGCGTCACAAAACTAAGTACAGAACAGGGAGGGAGTAGCGCAGTGGATGAACTACCACGGATTCCAGCTGTGGCCTGGGGAAAAACAGCTGCAGATAGCTCTTAGCCAGATACCCAGCCTCATCACCAGTTCTCAACTTACCCAAACCTCTGCCAGTGACGCCCAGGAGCACAAGTGAAAACTTAACAGGAGGCCAGAAAATGATTGTTGAGTCGATCAAATAAGTGGTTTCTGAGCAGGATTTCCCATTCTGCCCGACCACGGGAATGGAAGGAGGTGATCATGGCGACAAACATTTCGGACTGGGTGACAGCTGCATATCATACTGTTATTGGCTGGCACCCTAGTCGCCGCCTCCGTCCCCGAGAATCGCCCTAATATGAGCCACTCTCAGCTGCCCCTCGGCGCTGGGGAGGTGCGAGGTTCCGGTCAGGCCTAAGCCCGGGTTCCCATCGCGCAGCACCGCGCCGGACGCCAGACCCAGGGACCACCACGAGCTCGCTGCCCCCGCAGGCCCTGCGACCTGCATACTTCCAAAGGACAAGCGGGCCCCCCCTGCAAGAGGACTGCAGCGCTGCTCGGTGGCGGGTCAGTGTGATGGGGCCTGGGCCTCCGACCCCGGCATAACTCTCGACTTCTGCGCCCTCGAGGTCGCCGAAGAGACCTCGGGGTCAGCCCGCTTCCGGTACTGAGAACCGGGAGGTGGCGGCTGGGGCTATAGGCCGGACGAACCCGCGGGCGGAGCACTCACCTCTTAGCCGGCGCCGCTCCGCTGCCACCGCCGCCGCGCGTCCGCCGGACCCGGCGGACTGGGAGGGCCGGCGGTTGGGCGGGGCGCGGCACTAGCGCGGGCGTCCGGGATTGGCCACAGAGGGGCCTCGCCCCGCCCCCTAGAGGCTCCACCCCTTCGGTGGACTGCGTGCGCATGTCGTATTGCGGCGGTCGTTCGGGCAGTTACGTGATCCGACAGACGCCGAGACCGGCCGCGCCAGATTGCGTCATCAGTCGCAAGACAAGGTTTTTCGCCTGCGCAGAAGCCAGCCCCTGCTGTGAGGGCTACGCGCAGTGGGCGGTGTCGGGCTTACGTTCCGGGAGCTGCGGGGCGTGTGCTCAGCTGTTACCCTTTGGCCTCTAACTCTAGCGGAGCAGTTTACGTTCCGGTGTATCGACCTGCATGACGCAGGTAGTGACGGGGCACCCCCCGGCCGTACTTGGACGAACGGGTGGCGCCCCGAAATGTTTTGGCAAGGCTTTCAGTAAGCGGGTGCGCGGGCCTGGGGTGCCCCCGTCGATCGGGCTTCTTGATGGTGTGGGGCATGGGCGGTATGGGCCCTTGGTGTGGGGCATGGATGGTGTGGGGCGTGGGTGGTACCTTGAAAGCTGAAACCTCTCGTTACTATGATCAGTGCCCGGGATTCCATAGTCTTTCCCAATGAATAGTAATTGTTACGAAACTGTTAAGAACATTTAGTAACTCCTCAGTGGAAAAACTGTTTATGTTGACACAATACCTTGCTGCCTCCCAAACGTGCCTGCTTTAAGTATGTTCCGCCACCTACTGCATCAAGACAAAATACACTATAGTGTGAAATAAAGAAAAGGGAAGGAAATACAGTTTCCAAATTAAATACCTAAAGTTAGGCAACTCCTCATGGGTAAATGCCTACACGAACATGGTTGGCCGAAAGAAAGGAAGCTGAGGACCAAAAGCTTGCTACCAGTCTAAGGCACCTTTTGGTGGGGACCCCTAAGAAAGGGGGCAGAAGAGGCTAGGCAGGTCTGGAGTGAAAGAAATGAATCAACATCATGGCTATCATTCTTAATCTCCCCCACAGATCTGTCACTCACATCATTGTCCCAAGTATTTTCCATGTCGACCAAGTCCCTAGTACAAGTCCAAGGCTGCGAAGCAAGCACAGCTTCCTCACGGGGCTCTCTGCTCTCTGCGCTCAGACCAAAGCACCTCTCCAGTTACAGCCAGCAGAACAGCTACCACTTTGTGAAATCGGGGCGAAAATTAAAAGGGAACTGGAGAGGGTATGATTATATTTAAGTCTACATCTTTGCATAGATCCCAAAGTAAACACTAAGTAGTGTAGGTTGCAAGATATGTTGGTGGGGGAGGGCATAAGGAGGTGGTGGGGAATCCAATGGTGACTTCTTGCTGGTGACTTCTTTCAACCCTGACCTACATGACCGTGTCACAGCCATCTCTCACCTTTACACTCTCCTGGCCACCCATCTCTCAACCCCAGTCATTAACACCAGTTCTTCTCCCTTCTCCTAGTTAATTCCTATAGCTCTCTTCAGCCTCCATTCATTGCTCCCCAAGAAGCCAACCCTGGCTCCCTGACCAGGATAGAACCCCATCTCATAAGTGACCAGCATCCCAATTGCCACTCAGTAGTTACACAAATGACCGATGTGATTTTTGTGAGTGTAGAACACGACTCCTTGCTCAATAGTGAATTCCTAGCGGTATGCATAGACAGCTTGCTAAAAGAATGAACAGATGAATGACTAATTCAAAGAATGACCACTCATTTGTCAGGATCTCAGGCTGCCTGGCCCTAGGTGCTTCCAACTATAATCAGTTTTCTAGAAACTTCACAATAGATGCCAAATGGCCTCACAGCCCAGTCTTTCCTCTTTTCTCCTGAAACAATTTCATTCTTTTGCCCTCTGGCTGGTCTGTCAGATTGCACACTTGCATTGTGCCTTCCAAGATAGTTTGAAATGTGGGAATTGTTCATGGGCCCAAAGGTCAAATTGGCAGTAATGATAAGTTTTCACATGAGTGGTTCCTGCTCCTCTTGGCAGAATTCCATTCAAGTGCAATGAAGAAGAAATAAAACACCTGTGACACACCTTTATTTCATTTCCCCAATGCCAGAGAAATGTAGTAAATGCTTCTGCAAGTGTCTGTGAAGTTCTTCGGACTAAGAAGCAGCAGATTTGCTGAATTTCAGTGATGAGGAGTGGATATAAGAAGTGGGAAGGCAACTTCCTACTACATCAGATCACAGCAGCCAGTGATGCTTCTAGGCTGTAAACCAGCTGAAATACGTAGTGTCTGTTGTGCAACTGTTCTTATCTGAGCGGGTTTACTGTTGATTTGAGCAAAGGGAAGAATACTCTTGGAGCCTTAGCTATTCTGATATACCTCTAATGCTGAAACAAGGGAACCATATACACAGGCAGGCAGGAAGACAGACTGAAAGGCAGAAAGGCTGACCAGCAACTGAGCCTCCTAACTCATTTATACTGTTTATACATATTGATTGCACATACATATATTTCATATTGTCTACCCCAAGGTTCTTCTACCACCTGTCACCATCATCTTAGTCTCTTGTGCCCATCCCTCCTCCAGTTTTACCCCCTCCCTTTCTCTTTCTCTATGCTTCAGTTCTGCTGACAGTTTTAAATTGTCCTTGTCCTTTTGTTTGTTTTTCCTATATCCTGCATATAATTGAGATCACCCAGTATTTCTCTTTATCTGGAAAACATAACATTTAAGGTTATAGGCCATCTGTTGTTTGGAAGGTGAAAAATAGCCTGAATTTAATTCATTTTCCTTGCAGTACCTAAGTTGTGAGTGACCACACATTGTCTGCTTCCAGCATTTCACTAAATTTATGCATAATTCTGTCAGAATTTAATTGCAAAGTGTGCATCTGCTTTCCAGAAAAGAATAATCATACAAACATGCAGTTTAGCACACAAAGTGTTCATAGGCTTCCAGATGTCCCTCCATGAGAGAAAGGGAGGCCAGACTCTCAGCCTTGCTGATTTCCAGCAGATAGGAATTTGTGAGTTATTTTTGAAGTACTGAAACTTTTTAAAAAATGTGTCTAGGCCAATGTTCACTTCCCCTTAATGTTACTCTCTTCTCATTTCCATGCATCCTTCCACGCTTTAAGCCCCCAGCAGTCAACATCAGACCCAGTCTCTGCCAGCCTCTGGGTGATGTAAGCACGCCCATGTTCTTCCAAAACATGGCCAGTGATGGCAAATCCGAGCCACAGAGGTACATAAGTATCTCAAAAGACCTTTCAAGTGTTTGTTGAAATTTTTTTAGTTGATGTAGCTCATAGCTGTAATTAATTCTTCTTTTCCTTTTTCTTTTCTTTTCTTTTTTTTTTTTGCTGTGATTAATTCTATTGGCTTACACAGGCCCAAGAGGTTTTTCAGCACTTGCCAAGAATTACAAGATATTGGCCCCACATTTTAAACTCTGCTGGCAAAATCTGTATGACTTGTAGGTCTGTGAGCTAAGAAATTTAGGAAATTGGTGGCAGGAACTCTGGAAAAGTACTAAAGATAAAAGAGTTGGTAAAAGGACTTTTGCAGACACCGCTCCTTATAGATCATGTGTGTGTGTATGTGTGTGTACACATATATGTGTGATGTGGAGGGGTTAATACACAAAAATTTACTAGTTTAACAATTTTTAAGTGTATAATTAGTGACACTAAGTGCCTTCTACAACCCCCATTACGATCCTTTTCAAGAACTTTTATCATTCCAAATAGATGTTCTAGCTATTAAACAGTAATTTCCCATCCACTTCTGCTAGCCCTCAGGGACTACAATTCTCCCTTCTGTATCATGAATTTGGCTATTGAATTATCCTACATAAGTAGAACTATATAAAATGTCACCACTTATGTCTGATTTATTTTACTTAGCTTAAGTTTTCCAGGGTCTATTATGTCTTAGCATATACCAAAATTTCATTTTCTAAAATCTGAATATTTTATTGTATGAATATAACATTGTTTATCCATAAATCTGCTGATAGATATTTGTGTTGTTTCTTTTTGCTATTGTGAGCAATGCTACTCTAAATATTGATGTACAGGCATTTGATGCCCAAGAAAAAGAACAAGGAACAAGGAAATTACAAACACTAATAAAAAAATTAACAAAATAGTAATCAGTTCATACCTGTCAATAATTACTTAAATGAGCCCGGCACGGTGGCTCATGCCTGTAAACTTCAGCCTATGAAGCAGCCGGGGTAGGGATCGCGGTTCAAGTCCCGCCTGGGGCCCGTAGGGAGACCTAGTTCCAAAAAAATAGCTGGGTGTGGTGGCGTGTGCCTGTAATCCCAGCTACATGGGAAGCTGAGTCTGGAGATTGCTTGAGTCTGTGGTACCCCGGGCAACGAGAGCCTGCGGTCCCAAGGGCAAAAATAGCAAGACCTAGTCTCAAAAAAAAAACAAAAAACAAAATTACTTAAATGAAGTAAATTGTTCAGCCAAAAACTACATGATGAACGTGAAAATAAAGAATTGGGACTAAAAACTTTTGCACAGCAAAAGAAAATATTAGTAGATTGAAAAGACATCCTCCTGAAAGGAAGAAGTATCTGCACATCATATAATCAATGGTTGATATTTAAAGTTTTTAGAGAATTCATACATTTTAACCAAAAAAAAGGGTGAACAACCTGATTGAAAAATGAGCAGAAGAGGTGTGTGTACACACACACACACACACACCCCTATATATATATGTATGTATATATATGCATATGCATATATGTGATGATATGCATCATCACTTCTATGTGATGAAAATCAAAACCACAGTGGAATATCCTCTCACACCTATGAGAATGCCATACATAAAAAAGATACCTAACAAGTGTTGATGAGGATATGGAGGAAGTGGAACTTCTAACATTGCTGGTGGGAATATAAACTGGTATAACCATTGTAGAAAGCAGTCTGGACCTTTAAAACAAAGCTGAAAATAAGCATGCCATGTGGACAAGTAATCCCACTTCTAAGTATCTGTTTGAAGAATGTAAAACTATCAACTTGAATAGTTACATGCTTCACAATATCTTTTCTAGACTATTTATAGTTAAGATATTGAACCAACTTAAATAGACATTATAGATGATTACATAAAGAAGTTATAGTAAATAGAGATAATGGAATATTGAGCTATGAGAAAAGGTAAAACTGTACTGTTTACAGAAAAAAAGGAAGGAACTTGAACAATTTATGGAAAGTGAAGTTAAAGATAATGGCAAGTGCTGGATTATTTAACATGGGTAGTATGAGGAAAGAAGATGGAATAACTAACAAAGCAAAATAAAAAACTAGCAGACATTAAGAAGGTGGGAAGGGCAAAAAGATGAAAATAGGAAGAGATACTGGGTGGGTATTTTGGTTTTGCTTAAAATAAAATGAAACTTTGATTATAAAAAAAAGATTTGCAAACAATAATGCAGAAAAATATTTGACAAAATGTTCACATCCCCTCATCATAAAAATTGTCAATAAAGTGACTATGGAATTAATATACCTCAACATAATAAAGACCACATATGGCAAGCCAACCGCTAACATTATACTCAATGGTGAAAGAGCTAATGCTTTTCATCTGCAATCAAGAATAAGATAAGTATGCTTCATGGCTGTCATCATGGTCAACATAGTGCTCAAAGGCCTAGCTAGTGCAATTAGACAAAGAAACAAAAGGCATTCAAATTCAAAAAATTACCTACCATGAAAATTTACAGATAAGATGACACTATGTAAAGAAAAATCCTAAAACCTTCAATAAAAAATTAGAATAGTAAATTCATTTCTTCTGCTCATTTTTCAATCAGGTTGTTCACTTTTTTTTGTTAAAATGTATGAGTTCTCTAAAAACTTTGAATATAAAAACTTTTCAATAGAAAATTAGAATAGTAAATGAATTTAGTAGCACTGCAGGATGAAAAGTCAATATATGAAAATCATTGGTGTTCCGATAATTATAGCATTAACTAGCTATCAGAGATATTAAGAAAACTATTTCATTTGCACAAAAATGACTAAGCATAAACTTAAGTAAAAATATCTACACTAGAACTGCAGAACAAAAGCCAGACATGGTGGTGCATGCCTGTAAGCTTCAGCCTATGAAGTGACTGGGGCTAGAGATCGTGGTTAGAGTCCCACTCAGGGCAACATTTTGAGATCTAGTCCCAAAAAACAGCTGGGTGTGGTGGTGCACACCTGTAATCCCAGCTACCTGGGAAGTTGAGGCTGGGGATTGCTTGAGTCTTTGGAACCCTGAGCAATGTGAGCCTGTGGTTCCACAGGCAAAAATAGTGATACCTAGTCTCAAAAAAAAAAAAAAAAAAAAAAAGAACTAGAGAAGACAAAAAATTTAAAAATCTGGTCACCAAAGAAAAGAATAATGATGGAATGGGTTTGCTTCAGAAACAGAGGAAAAGTTCAGATAATAGCAATACCATAGAATATAATACCCTATCTGCTGAAAGCAATGAGTACAGACCTAATTTAAAATTAATTTAAAATTTAAAATGTGAAATTATTTACAATTATTTAAAGTTTAAAATATGAAAGAATCTGTACATAACTACAAAGAATATTTAAAAAACAAGAATATAAGAAACCAGATAAAACAATTCTCTAGAAACTGAGCTCAAAGGCACAGAACTCTGAGATCTTGAAACTGGGTGAAAAGGTAAAAAAAAGACTTTTTGACTTGAACTTAGAACACCTCTGCCTGCTTCTCCCTGGGAAGCAGACTCAAAACAGTTAATTAGAATCTGCACCTTTCACCTACCATTGGTATTCAAAAATCAGCTACCAGCTTCTCTCAGCTCTCTCCCCCCCTCAGACCTAAAAAAGAAAAACTTAGAAACACAATTCAAACTTTAGACTAGTTTGCCTCAATTTACCCTCTTTTAGACTTCCATGGGTTCTTTCCACCATCCGCAGCTTTCTCACCAAAATCCCAAGCCAAAGCAAGACTCTCAGAGTGTAGAATAATTTATTGCTAAACAAAGTGATTTCCTAATTACTGCAAAAAGAAACATGTAAGTAAAACTCCAAATTACTTTAACATTGTCAAAAGTCCTTTCCCCAGATTGTCCAAAAATCCTCAGTCTCTCAGTCCTGATCATTTCACCAACATCAATCAGTCAGAGTTCATCTCCATGTGCTCAAAGACATCTTCCTTTTGCATGCTCCAACTCTTCCATGCTGTCTTCTTGTCCTCCTCCAGGTAGTAGAAAAAAGCTCTATAGTACCGGAACCAGCAAAGTTCACTTTCTTTTCAGGCTTGACT
The DNA here is from genome assembly GCA_004024945.1 of Uropsilus gracilis. NCBI lineage: Eukaryota > Metazoa > Chordata > Mammalia > Eulipotyphla > Talpidae > Uropsilus > Uropsilus gracilis. The sequence continues at coordinate 53,356 of PVHY01007256.1, forward strand.
TTCGCACGGCCTCTCCCAGACACAAGTCAAACTCAGAAAAGCAAACTCCAACACGTAGTTTAAATCTCCAAACTCCTTAACTTCCTTTAACAGACACACTCCTAGCCTGAGTCAGCCAAAGGCTGCAGGCCCCAGGCGTTGGCCACACAGCCAAGCTCACATGGCTCACATCTTCATCCTCCAAAGTCCCTGACCAAAAATGCTCAGAATCCCTTTCTTTGTTCCAACCCTCTTTATCTATCCTTATTTCCTACCAAGCGAACTCCTGAGGTAGGAAGCCCTGTCAGGCCTGTATGTTAATTAAAATCCCACCCAGCTCTTAGTAACATTAACAATTCTAAAGTAAGAGACAATGGCACCCAGGGGGTTAGATGCCCCCTAGCAATCTAATTGATTGGATTTTAAAAATTAAACTCAAAATAGCAGTTATGAAGAAATTCAGTAAGTTACAAGATAAAAGCCAAGGAAGACAATTCAGTGACATCAGGAATGAAACAGATCAACAAATTACTTTTTATTTTCCATAGAAATGGAAATAATGAAAAATAACCAAATAGAAATTCTGGAGCTGAAGAATTCAGTTAATGAAACCAAGAATACAATAGTGTAAGTATGAAACAGGGTAGGTCATGTGTAAGGAAAAAAGAGGAAATGACTTGGAGGACAGAGATTAAGAATAACACAGAAGAAACAAAATAACAGATTTTTTAAAAGCAAAGAAAGCCTATGTGAGCTATGGGAGTCCATTAAAAAGACAAAAATGACAATAATTGGAATTCCAGAAAGACAGAGCTTATTTAAAGAACTAATAATTGAGATCCTCCCAAACATGGAGGAAATACTTGGACAAACAAAGCTAATAGATCACCCTATGATCTCAATACAAAAGGCTTTCACAAGTCACATTATAATGAAGCCATCAAAAAGCAATGGTAAAAAGGGTATCTAAAAGACAATGGGTTAGATTAGATTATCAATGGATTTCTCATTAAAATCTCCAAAGACAAGAAGTGACTGAAATTACATATTCAAAGTATTGAAACATAAAAATTGCTGTCCAAGAATACTCTGTGTAATAAAATTATCCTTCAGATATGAAGGAATAAAAGTTTTACCAGAAAAACAAAAGCTGAGTTCACTAATACTAACATCTGAAAAATGCTGAAAGGGGTTCTTGAAGCTGAAATGGAAAGATTTTAATCAACAACATGAAAACATACAATATGTAAAGATATGGTAAAGGTAAAAAATTACATTAAGACTTAGAAATCATGAATATTAGGATGATGTGTTAATCTGCTTAACTGCAATGACTATAATGGATTATAAAGGCTACTGTAAATATAAGCCAACAACTAAATAACCTAGAAGAAATGGATAAGTTCCTAAAAACATACAAACCACCAGGAAAAACTAGAAAGTCTGAACAGATCAACAATGAGTATTAAGCCGGGCACGGTGGCTCGTGCTTGTAAGCTTCAGCCTATGAAGCGGCCGGGGCTAGGGATCGCGGTTTGAGTCCAGCCTGGGGCTTGTAGCGAGACCTAGTTTCAAAAAAAAATAGCTGGGCGTGGTGGTGCGCGCCTGTAATTCCAGCTACCTGGGAAGCTGAGGCTGGGGATTGCTTGAGTCTGTGGTACCCCGGGCAACGAGAACCTGCGGTTCCACGGGCAAAAAATAGCAAGACCTAGTCTCAAAAAACAAAAACAAACAAACAAAAAAAAAACAATGAGTATTAAGATTGAGTCAAGAAAAAACAAAAAGCCATGAAGAAAAGTCAAAACAAGTCAACAACCAAATTAAAGTACACAACTCAGGGGGAGGGGGGAAGGGGAGACAGGGTGGGAACGGTTGGGGGAGGTGAACCCCAGAGATCACAAAGATGTGAAGTTTATATATAAATTATTTAATATTAAAAAAAAGATTGAGTCAATAATCAAATTCTTCTGTAATAGAAAATCCCATGACCAGACAGCTTCAGTACTCAATTCTACCCAACATTTAAAAGAATGAATGCCAATTCTTTTCTAAATCTTCCAGAAAATTAAAGAGAAAGCACTTCCAAATTCTATAAAGCTAATATTAACCTGATATCAAATTGAGATGATACCACAGTAAAAGGAAATTGTCATTGATGAACATAAATGCAAATCCAAGAACTCATTAAATGGATTTCATGCCACGAACAAACTGGATTTATTCCTGGGATGTTGATCTGGTTAACAAATACAAGTTATTAAAAATGATGTACCAACTGGGTGCGGTGGCATGTGACTGTAGTCCAAGCACCGGGAGGCAAGAGACCTGGAATCGCTTGAGTTCCCAGGTTCAAGACTACCCCAGGCAACATAGCAAGACTTGGTCTCAAAAAAGCAGCCTTGACGGGTGCCTGTAATCCCAGCTACCTGCGGGGCTGAGACTGGGGAGAAGTTGAGCCCAGAGGATCGGAACTACATAGCTAGACCTAGTCTCAAAAAAAAGATGTACCAAAGTCATAGAATGAAAGCTAAAAATTATGTGATCATCTCAATAAATGCAGAAAAGCATTTGACCAATTACATCTTTTCATGATAAAAATATTTCAACAGGTTGGGTATAGAAGGAACATACCTATGTCAACAAAGTCTCAGTTAACATTATGCTCAAGAAGAGGCCGGGCACGGTGGCTCGTGCCTGTAAGCTTCAGCCTATGAAACGGCCGGGGCTAGGGATCGCAGTTGGAGTCACGCCTGGGACCCATAGCGAGACCTAGTTCCCAAAAAAAAAAAAAAGACAGCTGGGCGTGGTTGCACATGCCTGTAATCCCAGTTACCTGGGAAGCTGAGGCTGGGGATTGCTTGAGTCCATGGTACCCTGGGTAATGAGAGCCTGCGGTCCCACGGGCAAAAATAGCGAGACCTAGTCTCAAAAAAAAAAAACAAAAACAAAAACAAAAACATTATACTCAAGAAGAATTGAAAAACTTATTCTTTAAGATTATGAACAAGCTGGGTGGGGTGGCACGTGCCTGTTGTCCAAGCCCTGGATGGCACATGCCTGCTGTCCAAGCCCTGGGAGGCAAGAGTCTTAAGGTCACTTGAGTTTGTGGGTTCAAGACTACCCTGGGCAACATAGCTAGACCTGGTCTATAAAAAAGCAGTGGGGCACCGTGCACAGGTAATCCCAGCTACCTGGGAGGCTGAGGCTGGGGATCGCTTGAGTCTGTGGTACCCCGGGCAACTAGAGTCTGCAGTGCCCTGGGCAACATAGTAAGACCGAGTCTCCAAAAAATAAAAAATTTAAAAAAATAAGATTATGAGCAAAAAAAATTGCCACTACTCTTAATCAGGATAGTACAGAAAGACCTATCTAGAACAATCAGGGAAGGAAATAAGAGTCATCCAAATTGAGAAGAAAAAAATAAAATTATCATTATTTGCAGATGATATGATCTTCTATGTTGAAAGTACCAAAGGTACAACTAAAAAACTGTTGACACTAATCAATAAATCCAATAAAGTTGCAGCATATAAAATCAAAACACAGAAACCAATTACATTTCTATATACTAACAATGAAACAATCAAAAAAAAAAAAAACTCTCCCATTCACAATATGATAAGCCATGAAAGTATCTGGGAATAAATTTAGCCAAGTGTAAATGTAATGTAATGAAAATATAAGACTTTGTTAAAAGAACTCAAAGAAACAAACTGTTGGAGGGCATCCCATGTTCATAGATTGAAAGAGTTAATATTTTTAAATATCCTTGTTACTAACACTAGCTGTAGTTTAGTTTTCAATATAATTCCTATCAAAATTCCAAGAATTTTTCTCACAGAAAAAGAAAACAATGATAACATTTTAATAGAACACTTAGAAAACCTTCATAGCTATTGCAATCATGGTAAAGAACAAAACCAGAGGCACAACACTTTCTGGTGACAAAATCATCCTACAAAGTTGCAGTAATTTAAGCAGTATGGTTCAGGCATACTAGATACATAGACCAGTAGGATATAAGAGTGCAGAGTTAAACCTCTCCATATAATGCATATAAGGTCAACTAATATTTGCTAAAGGAACTAAGGACATCTAATGGCGGGGGGTGGTGAAAAGACAGTCTCTGCAATAAATGGTGATGGGAAACTGGATAATGGCATGCAGAAAAATGAAGTTGAATCTTGATATAACACCACTAATAAAAACTAACTTGAAATGGATCAAAACTTGAAAAATAAGGCCTGATAGGAGAAAGCATAGGGTAGAAGTTCCATGACATTGTTTTTTGGCAGTGACTATTTGGAAATGACAACAAAAACAAAACAAAAGAAAAAGATATGCTCTGCAAAAGAAACAACAAAATAAAAAGACAACTTACAGAATGAGAGCTTATTGGCAAACCATTTGTCAGATAAAGGGTTGATATTCAAAATTTTATTAAGAACTTATATAGTTTAATACCAAACAAACAAACAAACAAGCAAACAAACAAAAACAGTAACCTAATTTTAAAAAATAAACAGAGGAATGGAATATACATTTTTCCACAGAAGACATACAATGGTGAGCAGACACATGAAAGGTGCTCAATGTCATTAATCATCAGAAAAATGCAAATCAAAACCACAAAGCTATCTCACACTTGTCAAAAAGGCTATCAAGAAAATAAGATGTAACAAGTGTTGGTGTGCATGTGGGGGAAAGGGAAGCCTTGTGTGCTCTTAATGGAATTGCAAAGTGGTCCAGTCACTTTGGAACATGGATGGTATGAAGTTTCCTATAAAAATTAAAACTGAAACTATCACAACTCAGTTCTTGGTATATATCCAAAAGCAATGAAAGCAAGTTATTGAAAAGATATGTGTACTGTCTTATTCATTGCAGTTTTATTTACAATAGCCAAGACATGGAAACAACCTAAGTGCTCTCCCATGGTTGACTAGATAAAGAAAATATTTATCTATCTGCATCTATCTGCATCTATCTATCTATCTATCTATCTATCTATCTATCTATCTATCTATCTATCTATCTATCTATCTATCTATCTATCATCTATCTATCTATCTGCATCTATCTGTCTGTCTATGAAAGGAAAATATTGATATAACACCACTAACAATAATAAAATATTAACACAACACCTGTCATTTGCAACATGGATAGATCTTGAGAGCATTATGCTAGGTAAAATACGTCAGTAGAGGAAAATGTTGTATGAATTCATTTATATGTGGAATCTAAAAGGACCTGAATTAATAAGATTCAAAGAACAGATTTTTTTTTTTTGAGAGTAGGTCTCGCTATGTTGGCTGGGGTAGTCCTGATCCCGCAGACTCGTGATCCCCAACTTCAGCCTCCCTGGTAGCTGGGATTACAGGCATTCAGCTGCTTTTTTGAGACCAGGTCTCACTGTGTTGCCCGGGGTAGTCTTGAACCTGTGAACTCAAGCCATCCCAGGCCTCTTGCCTCCCAGGGCTTGGATTATAGGTGCGTGTCACCACACCCAGCTCAAAAAATAGATTGGTGGTTGCTAGAGTCTGGGTAAGGGTGGAGGTCAAATATTGTCAAAAAGTTTAAATTTACAGTTTTAAGTCAGTTCCAGGATGTGTGTGTGTATGTGTGTGTAGGTAGTCTCTTGTCTTTTAAAGAACTTTTATCAATCAACACCTCCAATAAGAGCATGTCTAACATGGGGCAAAACAAAATGTTTTGTTTCATTATCACTGTAATGAAAACTAGTCATTTGTGAGGATTTCACAGTTTTGATTTCAAGTTGCACAAAGGCCATCAAATTGTTTCACATGCTATCATAGATTTATCAAGCCCCAAAAGACTTGAAGATGGGACACAGAGTTTGGAGATTGAATTGTCCCATCACACCTGCCAAGAACCCAATTTGCCTTTTTCCTTCTGATCCTCAGTTCTGTGTGGTAGACACAGGTGTTTAAGCCTGCTACTCTTGCAAGGGCAACAGGATAACTGACTGAGGCCCATTGTGATGCTACCCAGAAATTAGTAGGGGTTCATCTCTTGAAAATTGGCTACAAAGCAGTGTTCCAGCAAACTGCCACAAGATCTACTTGTCTTCCTTTGCAATGTGCAGTTTTAAAGAGAAGTGGTAGAAATGTGAAGGATAATTCATTTTTAGGGATTCATTTTTCTGAACATCAGCTTCTTTTTTTTTACTATCATTGAAGCAAAACCAGAATACAAAAAGAAAACCGCCTGAACACCTCAGAATTCCTCTCAATCAGGAACTACCCAGAATGTGCACCTAAATCTACCTCTGTGGTATGAAGTCTGCCCAAGCCAGCACTGGTTTCTGAGGGCACCTCCCCTGTTATATGGTCAAAGGGGTGCATCCAGTTGAGCAATTATAAAAGGCAACCACTGTGGAGAGTCTAACACCACCGCAGGTGGTGTTTGTGTCATCCTCCGAGGAGTCACACGGACACCTACCCTACTCCCCATACCACCTACACACTCACGTTTGCACTTCTGAAAACTTTATTTATCTTAACATAGAAACAATAATGTGTATAGCACCCATCTTCCAGAATACCTATTTTTCAACAATTAAATGTCTTTAAAGTTAATACAAAAGACTATCAGATACCAAATTCTTGAACCTACAAGAAGAGTAATGTTTGATAAATGTGGATCAGGAAAAATGCTGTGTCATTGTGGTGGACACCATAACCTATCCAGATTTGAAATGTTCTGTCAGAACTAAAGCTGAGATAACTCCCTGGGGGGTGTTAAAACAAGCAAGGCTTCTTCCTATCTGCTTACAGCCCAGGCTATTTCAGAAGCAACTATCCCAAAGGTGACAACCTGCGTTGCCAACATAGAAATACGGAAAACAAAAATGAAAATGAGGTTGGCGGAGCACCTATGTTGCTTTCTTGAGAAAGCTCTGGAAACAGTAAGTTTATCCTTTAATGTATGGATAAAACTCATTCTTCGCTGTTGTCCTTCATTGAAGGGATGATAAGGACAAATTAAGGACAAAGATCTGGATTCATATGGATAGGTACTGGGGGCCCCTCAGGTTTCTCTGCCTTACCATCTGCACCCCAGGGGATGGGCAGGGTCTCCACGCTGGGAAGACCTGGACAACAGGAGACTCTTAAGGGTCCTATGGTCCACTGGCTAGACTTTGAGACAGGTCCTTTTTCCTTGTAAAGGAATTTGAAAAGAAGGCAAGACAGGTGGCATCCGAGCAAGCGCTTACTAGGCTTGCATCAAAATAGGCAACCCCAGAAAGATGAGTTTATGGGCTGACTCTGGGAGAGAAATAATAGCAGGCTTTTAAGAGGTTCGTTTGTCAGGGCCGGAAAGAGGGGAGCAAGGTGATAGCATCTTATGGGACCAGCTATACGGAAACATGGGCAGAAGCTTGAAGTGCTTCTACACGGTGCTTCTCTTCGGCTTCAGAAGTCTCCACCCAGGGGTGTGTGCTGGAGTGCGCTAATGAGATTTCTACACCAGGGCCTTTGCTGAGCAGGCAGAGGTTCCGGTTACACCCCTTCCAGAGTATGGCATGGCAATTATTTGCTAAACTTTCACCTATTGTCAAGATATGGCACCTGGACGGGACGATTTGTGTCACAGCGTAGCTATCTGTTAATCTGATGGGGTGCCTCAAGATTGTGAAAAACAAAATGCTAAACTATTCCAAGCAGCTATGATACAGGCCATGTGTTTGAAAGGGGTTGCAGGGTCAATTTCCTCTCCGCTGAGGCGTCAAAGGAGATCGGGTAACTTCCTGGGTTGTTCAAACAAATGCAGCTTCTTTCTGCCACCTCGAAGTTTAAGCCAGGCTGTTTCGGGGTGGCTATTCCGAAATAGATTCCATGGCCCGCGATTCCCAGGGATCGCGCGCCTGCTACCTGAACAAAACAGGCGACAGATGGATGAGTCGTTGACCCCCTGGCCAATGTTCTGGCCCCGGCTATCACAGCTTTGCGAATAAGGACAGCACCCGCCTTGTAGAAAGCGATAAACTAGTGGGAGGGCGGCCCAAGACTTGAGGTTGTGATCGGGGCTCAGGGAGGCCGCGGTGGGGAAAGGAGCTTTGAGCAAAACCTTGAGGAGGAACAGGTGCAGCCTTTCCCATCGAAAAGGAACGTCAGGGGTGGGGAAAGATGGATTCAAACACCCGCCTAAGCGGGGGGAAGGACGCAGATGGAACGCCCCGCCCCGCCCCGCCCTCTCTGTTAGACCCTTCAAGTGTGCTGAGCAGGTCCGACAAGCACGCGCGCCGGGCCCCCACTGCCTTCTAGCCTGAGTTGGGCTTGGCAGGGAGGTTAGCCGCGCTGCCAGTCCCCCCTTTCCCCGCCCCCAGAAGACGGCAGTGACACGGGCACAGGTGACCAGTTTGCTGCAGGTCTGAGACGCACCTGCGGGGAACAGAGAGGCTGCGGAGGAGCAGGTACCGGTCGGTCAGGTGCTAGTCTCTGCGGGCAGGGATTCCCACCTGAAGTCTCTGCCATTTCTCAGTGCCCGCGTTCATCCAAGCCCCTTCCCTGCCGTGGATGCTTCTGGCCACACCCACCAGAGCAGCCTGTGAGAGGGGAGGCTAGAGACCCACCAACCAAGGAAGGGTGGTGACTGGAGAAAATCAGTGGGAGCAGGGCAGGCAAGGATCGGAAAGGGACCTTTTGATTCAGTTTTCCCCAACCTCTCATTCCTGAGGTCACAGAACAACCGGGTAGTTTTCCTGCATTTGGAGTGAAACTCTGAATATTAAGTATAACCCCTCCCCACCCATTCCCTCCATCCTAGCAATGGAACCTGGAAAGGAAATGCTGTGCCCTGCACATTAGGTTATCAACCAGTAATAACGGAACACGAATTTATTATAAATCTGCTTTAGAAAATGAATTGTAAGGCCAACTAGACGAAGAAGCTACTATTCTCAAACTCTTGGGTGCACAGGGTCCTGTCACTTTGATGATTATGATCCGCAGAGTAGACTCTGTCCTGAGAACATTGCATACTGTATGGGTATAATACTGCCCCCATTGTACAGATGAGGGCACTGAGGTTTGGAAAGGCTGAGTAGCATCTGGATCATGTCTCTGCAGTTTTCAACTTTTCACCTACATGCCTTGACATAGCAGTCTCCCAAGCAGAAGATAAGGAGGACCAACCATTACATTAAATTTGCTATCATCCAGCCCTAATGAGCATCAGAATCATGAATACTACAGGTGGGTGATGGGGTCCAAGAACCTGCATCCCTAGCAAGAGTCTGACAGTCCAGAGAACTGCGCTCTAGAAAACATCTAGAGACTTCTAGAAATGGGGCTTAGTCTTTGCAGAATGCCATGCTCATACTCCTGCCCAGATTAATTCATGGTGTCCCAAAATGGAAACTTTTGCAATACTGCCTTGTCTATCAACCAAGATTGTGATTTCTTCATTGTGTTTCAGTCTCTGCCACCAATCTGTGCCCAGGGTTCATTCATGTCAGTATGGTCCACTGCCAATCAGTGAAGTTCCCAGAAAGATGATCATAGAGGGTTCTCACCATGGTCAGTGGAACGATTAAGTGTGAGGACCACCCACAATGAAACTCTCATCAGATTTTCATTTTGAAACTGCTTCATTAATCACAGACAGCAGATTGTACTGGGTGGGAGATGGTTGGTGTAGAGGTTGAGGAGTGCTTCGACCAAACATCTGTAACATAGAAGTCACATTTTTCCTGTGGCAGGCTGGGCTGCCCCATGCTGTGCTGAGCTTGTCACATGGAATATAACTATTCTATTGGCTAGGCAATTTGTTGCTTGTATAGTTCCCCTTTATTTTCTCTTTGTGGTATAAAAAGTTCAAGTTCTGAAATTCTAAAAAAGCAAAAATGCAATAGAAATATCAGGATTATGTTCTTGGGACTGGGCTGGGGGAAGAGTGTGGAAAACAACATCCAGTGGCTGTCTGGTTCCCTCCCACACAAGAGTTCATACAAACATACACAGGTGAGTGCCCATACACACACACCACAAATTCCTAGAAAAAATAACTTTTCAGGCTCAAGCAGGAAAATTCACACAAATGCATTATCCTTTCTGTTTCCATTTGACCTTGTTAGAACATTATAGAACACTACGCTACTCAGTGAAAATAAGTTATTTTAGTTGCTTTATCACTTGACTCATCTTCCCCTTCTAGCTGAGAGACAACTGAAGAGCAATTGTAAAGCCCAGGTCAGTGACAGCACAGGTAGGGAGCAGGCTTTGACTTAAAACTGAGAGTGGCTGGGCCTCAAGATGTCACCTATGGATCAGTAAAAGGTGCATCTATATCAGGGCAGTCCTTCCCAGAGCAGTTTCAGGTCCATCTTTGCCTGCATTTCAAGGAAACACTTAAGATTCCTTAGTAACCTTGGAAATTCAAGGAACAAAATCTTTCAGGCTCTCTTAGTGGGGCCTTACTGGAGGAGAAATGGAGCAGGATTGGGGGTGTTCATATCATGTTCTGTGTGCAACAGGGGTCATGGAACTCTTGTCTAGCCTGAGACCTAGTTCAGCGAAGGAACTATTCCCCTGTGAGTACTCAGGTCCTGGCAGTGGTGACACTCATTTCTAGGTTTCCCAGTTGTCTATTCTCAGACCAGCATTTCCACTTTAGTTGCACCATCCATTTTAGTGGGAACCAGCCACTGGTGGTATTTAGATTTAAATTAATTAGGAAAGAAAAACCCACAAAAAACAATACCCAGTTTCTCAGTCATAGCCATTGAGAACCCAGACTTCAGAAACCTGCTTAGCCCTGGGCAAACCATGATTATCGATCTATCAGGCTGGCTGAGACTCAGAGTAAACCATGTCTGAGGGAGCTTCTAGTGGGAGGTAGTCGGGGCAGTTAGGCTGCCTGCCAGTCATTGCCCTCATGGCACTTGTGTTCACTCTTATTCACTCCCCTGCATTCAGTTCACCCTCCCTCCCTGTCAAAACCTCAAGCATCAGAGTCCTTGTATCTTGCCCATAATTAATCTTAACCGAACAGAGGTGTTGCTATGGCCCCCAACACACATTTCTCCCATCCCTGAACCTCTCTAAATCTTGGCAGCTGTCTTTTTTTGCTTTGAAGTGAAATTTTCCTCCACTGGGGTACTTCAGTAGGTTTTCTGAGGGCCCCTAAATATTGCTGAGGTATTCTGGTCTTGGAACATGGACTGCCTATTCTCAGGTGCTCTTGTTTCTTTAGCAACTCTGAGGAACCCTAACAATCACTTCCACCTTCCTCTTGGCCAACATTCATGGCCTTTCTTGGGGACAATCACCTAAGCTGGGTCATCCCCCTCAAGCCAGGGCCCCAACCCAGGCTGTGCCTGGGAAACTTACCAGGCTTTTTCCTGAGTACAGGTGCAAATCTTTTATATTAGACTTTGCTATGGTAGGTGATACATGCACTGAACCAATAATGGTTTAAAGATAGGATTTTTCATTTAGAAAGTTTGGGGAAAGGCAAATGGGAGCCATTTTGGTGGCTTCACATATAGGAGGAGCCTAGATTCCTTCCAGTTCAACACCATCCTAGTGTTAGGGTACAGCTGAGGTGTCCTCATGGTCCATTCCAAGCCAAATCCAATGGTTGAGCCATCACAACCACTTCCCAGGCATCAGGAGGGTCTACTGATACACATTCTGACAATCCCAACCTTCCCTCTTTAACTTAATTGGTCAGAACCTAGTCATCTATCAAATCTATAAAAAACAAAGCTAGAAACTCAAGTCTTTTGGGTGGGTACTTTGTTCCACAAAACGTCAAGCTCAGTATCTGGACAAGGGGAGAGTTGTTAGGAGTAAACTGCCACCTGTGCCATCACGTACATCAGAGTTCTCTTCCTTGCCCTGTTCATTATGACCTACAATGTACCATATTCAAGTCAAAGAAAATTTAACTGGGAAAGCAACATGGCTTTGACTTCTTTGTTGGTTAAAGTTGGAGTCTTCTCTGATTTTTCTACTATACGTTGGAAAAAGTTGGTCTTCAGGATCAAGAAAACTAGCTTCTAATTATGATGCCACCCCTACCACTAACCCAGCTTCAGTACTTCCTCCTTTACTACTTCTCTTTAAAATAGTTAACAAACGGCTCCATCACAGGCAGTTACAAGGTAACTCTTTGGATTCCAGTATGCATAGGACTGTGAACCCGAGTTCTGGTACAGCTGTGTGCACACAGTTGTCTCTGGGGTAGTTGTCAACTTTGGACATTACTGATAGTTTCTTTTCCTAAGGAACCCTATTTTTAAATCTCTTCCTCTTTCTTCAAATCTTAGTCTAACACATCAGGCCCAGGACAGGAAGCAACACTTGTATTATAGTTTTATTTCTCAGATTTCCAGAACCAGGTTCTCTACTGGGCAGTAGAAAAATAGAAAAGTTTAACTACTTTGAAAAGGCAACAATAACAAACAAGTTATAAGCTCAGAAACAGGCTCTTCAAACTTGAGCAAATGCAGAATTCAACCTGGGTTGGCCAATCTGCAATAACAGAAAGAAACTTGTGTTCCCACATTCTGAGATCTGTTTTCCTACAGATCTGGGGCTGAAGCAAACGCCTTTCATGCCCCCCTAGCTGGCCCAGTCCTGAAACCGGAAGCAGTCACTTGCTATCTTCCATACAGTGTTGTTGGGAGAGGCTTGGGCAGTTAGGATGAAGTTTTGATTGAAGTCCCGCTGCTTGTTACCCTCAAACTTCACTGATCCACAGATCACAACCAAGACTGTGGTCTGGCTCGGGGTGGCTTCATCATGAACAGGCTGGCAGTCTACCACATTGATTTGGAACTCACTGGAAGGCAACATTTCAAAGAACTCACTTAGGGACTCTTGCCCTGAAACAGCATTTCCGTTCCATACCAGGGTGGCTGTGCCCATGTATAGGCGGGAGAGGAGACGCCGCCGCTTATCCATGGTAGTATAGTAGACGTTGACAAACTCCTCAGCGGCTCTGCAGGCCTGATCCACATAGGTCTTGAAGTCCACTGATGCCATCTCCACCTGTGCTGAGTAGTCTCTGCCCAGGTGTTTCGTGCACCTGAGGGAGCTGGGGCTGTAGGGCAGAAAGGTTGAAAAGAACAATGTAAATGTGAAAATTTGTTCTGCAAGAACAATCCTTTCCTATTTTTGGTAAAGTAATTACATACCCCTAGAGATGACTCTGGGTTCAGATTATTATTGATATCCAATCTTCTTAGGCCTTAGTTTGCTCATTTTAAAAATGGGAGTATCACTTGTAGCATGGTTGTAACGTGAGAATTAAACATGACAAGGCCGGGCACGGTGGCTCGTGCTTGTAAGCTTCAGCCTATGAAGCGGCCAGGGCCAGGGCTAGGGATCGCGGTTCGAGTCCCGCCTGAGGCCTGTAGCGAGACCTAGTTCCAAAAAAGAGCTGGGCGTGGTGGCGCGCGCCTGTCATCCCAGCTACCTGGGAAGCTGAGGCTGGGGATTGCTTGAGTCTGTGGTACCCCAGACAACGAGAGCCTGCGGTTCCACGGGCAAAAATAGCAAGACCTAGTCTCAAAACAAAACAAAACAAAACATGACAGTGTACAAGAGCTTAGTGAAAAAGTATGAAACCTATGTATCCAGAAAATGGTTACTATAGTTATTGTAATTTATAATACACATATTAACATAACCTATGAATAACATTAATATACAAGTTAATGTAACTTATATTAATCCTAAATATTATATAACCAAATTTTATTAAGTGCAGTACATTTTGAAGGACTATGGAAGGATTTTTTCCTGACAGCTTGGAATCAATTTGTCTGCACTAGAGAAGTAGGGAAAGTTCATACTGGGCAAAGACAGTGACCCAATGAAGACCAAGCTGACAGCACAGGCTCACCAGCTGGTAAAAATTTGGAAAAGTCTAGTTAGTTTGAGCTTATACAACAGGAAGTGGGAGGGTGAAGAGAAAAGCAGGTTTCTTAAGAGGATGAAAAAACAAATGCTATAAAGATAGGACCAAAGAGGGGCCACCATCCTCATGAAAAGGTACAGGAAGCAATCTGGCAACTGACTGGGATGAGAAGGGAGGACCCATAAGATATTGAAGAAATTCTAAATTGGGGGCTAGGGAGTATTAACAAAAGAGTACTCTCAACATAGCTGAAATGCTACATTTCCTTAAAAAACGAAGTACAAAAGCATAAAGAAATACAAGATTTTTTGTTCAGGGTACAGTACCACTCAAGCTCCCCATTCTTTATGATTGAATTATTTCAACAACAACAACAAAAAAGAAAATTCTAAAATTAGTTATGTTTAGATTCACCAAGTATTTTTTATTTTAAAAACCTCCATGATAAAAAGCTGGGAGGGAAATTACTTGGTCTGGAAATGACCTATTCCTGTCAGGCTCAGACTGGTCTTTCCACTCTCATGGGCAACAGTCAAGCCTCCAGAAGGGCAGAGCTGGTATTTGCTAATAATTTTGCATTCATCACCTCATTCAATTGCCATGAACAGATGAGAGGGGATTACTATAACAATTTTATAAATGAGACAAGGGAAACTTAAGGCTGGGTCAAAGTTTACATCAGTTTTATCTTTTCTTTGGATGTGGCCCTTGAAAGTGTGGTCAAGACTACGCTGTGGTTTCATTGGCTTATTTTCTTAAGTTCTGCACTTTGGAAATCGAGAGCACAATTCTAGAACCCGTAGTTGTGCTTCACATTTATAATGGGCTGCCATTCAGGTCAACGGTCAACACAGGGCTCCTCACCGCCACCACTCCATCCTCACCATCTCAACCCACTTCAGGAACTCCCCTCTTCTCTTCCTCATCTGGCTGGCAAGGTCGTCTCTGCAGAGAGGGCTTTCCAAATCCCACTGTCCACCCGACACCCACTAAGACCACCATTCCAATTCCTGAGGTGTTACCTTCAGAGCTAACGAGACGCCAGGCTCCAGCAAGTCAGCGAGAGCAATTAATGAGGCCGTCTAAAGAAGTGGAGTAAGTACGAGGCTGGGCAGAGGGCCGCCTTCTCGCTCGGGTCCACACCATGAAGTTCTTCGGAGCTGGGCAACCGAAGGTGCTCTAGGCCTCACTGGCGGTGGTGAGTCGCCCAGAGCCATACCGAAACCACCGTTGCCGGGCAGCTTCCGCGCCCCCTGCTCCCGGCATGGCCTCTTCTCAGTGGGAAATGAATTTAGCAACGAGCTTTTCACACTGGCCATAGCCTAATGCGGAGCTGCAACGCCGCCACGTGGAAGAGGACAAACCCGGT
>PVHY01007257.1:0-52917 GCA_004024945.1 Uropsilus gracilis
TCCTTCCTTCCTTCCTTCCTTCCTTCCTTCCTTCCTTCCTTCCTTCCTTCCTTCCTTCCTTCCTTTCTTTCTTTCTTTCTTTCTTTCTTTCTTTCTTTCTTTCTTTCTTTCTTCATAGGAGAACCCCTTAAAGGACCACTGGAAATGAAAAACCCTGTGTTTATACATCTGGAGGAGAACTGAAAAAAACAAGGATAATTTGTTGCACCTAGAAAGTTATCCAAAAATAAATGAGTTTTGCCTTGGAAAGTTAAAGGTGATCAAATGGGTCCTAAAGTGAGAGATCATTAAAATAAGAAATATAGACAAGGGTCCAAGAAGAAACACTTGGTGACTATTTGATTACTTTCAAACCTTCACAAAGTGGGGGGATAGGTAAGTGTAGTGATGTGAAGGGAAAAGGCTACTCCACACTTATACTCCTTAGGCAGTGTAGGAACAGTAGTTTTTTGGGGGGAGGAGAGTTTAGCTAGAACATGAATTCAAGAGGAAGAGGCTTAGTAAACACAGCTTCTCTCGAAGCTCCCTGAAATTTCTGCGATCTGATTACATATATGTTGTGAGATGAACAGGTCACTGGACTTTACTTGGTACTTGAGCTTAAGTTTTTCTCTTTGGAGATTCAATTTCCACAGAGAACTGGAGGGTTTTGAGGCAGCTGGCTATGCATGTGACATCTTTCTGCCCATTGTAGTCCCCAATAATCCTGTCATTGTCATTACAACCTGCAACAAAAAATGAAGTCTTTTTGATTCAATTTCTGTTCTGTCCCTATGCCTGCTTCTCTAATATTCACTGAACTGAGTAGATAGTGTCAAGATAGGGACAGCTATAGAAATCAAATGTAGAGGCTTAATTATCACAGACAAAAACCACTAATGAGGAAACAACATTATCTTTCACACATGAAGTTGTTTTGATGGAAACTAATTTATGGCAAGTGTTCTCTCCTCCTGGAATCATTATAAAGGGCCTCTGTCTTCACAGTTTCTCCCCCCCCCCCTTACCTTCTCACTTTCATTAGCTTAATCTCACAGGAAATCAAAGAGAGGAGATAGTGCTTTCCACACCTTTTACAGGAAAGGAAATGGAAGCAATGAGGTAGCCAGTATTGACTTCAGGCAATATCCCAAAGAACAATGCTGTCTTTGGGAAGCTCTCACTTTTCTCTTTGGCTGCCTTTCCTTCACACCTTTCTCTTTTTCTTCCTGTCTCTCAGTCCTCATTGCCATGTGCTGCCTGGCTCATTGAAATGTCTCTTTTGCCCTCTTCTAATTAGTCCTCTTCCAAACTCTTTAGTTACTCATAGACAAGGACCAGACATGGGCTGGAGTGCTGGCAGTCTGAGCTGAGAGCAGGGGCTTTCTAGCCTACAACATGAGTATCCCCAAAGAAGAGGGTTGGGGAGGTAATCAGGCTCAGAAATCAAAGCCACTTGGCAGGAAAACATCAGTGGGACTATCACAGAAAGAGCTGGGAAAAGCCAACCAGTGACCCAAGAGAAAAATTACATTTAAACACTCTCCCTCCCCCTCCCTATTTCCATATGGTTTTTGTTCCCATCTGTTCTCTTTGTAGCTGCAGGTGTGTTTGGCAAGGTCACTCTGTTCCACACCAGTAGCTAGGTTGGAGAAAACCTCCAGGGATAAAGCGAATAGTGGCGGCCCCAGAAGAAGGAAGAGAAGGAAGGGATACTCAGTCTCCGGGGACTGTGATAAAGGTGAAAGGAAAGACTTTGTCTAGGCTTCGAGTGTGTCAATTCCTCCAGACAGCAACCTCTAGAAGAGGTGCCATGTCTTTTCACTTCTGTATTCTCATTTCCTTCACAGATCTTGACATACACCTCAGGGGCCCAAAAGTCTGTGTGTAGTTAAAAAAAAAAAAAAGAATACGTGTACTAAAGAGACATCTCTTCCCTTTTTGCAACCCCTAGGTGCTGATCTTGAATGCCCCCCCCCCCAGGGTGTTTGCTTATTATTCTCTTTGTGGTCCCCTGTTTGTTAGCAACTGCCAAAGCAACCACTGCATCGTGTGTTCCCAAAGCAGGGAGCTGGGCTCAGGAGAGGAGCACAGGAGGTCCAGAAGAGAAACCACTTGTTTGAGTCATTTGAAGGCCAACAATAGAGAACTATCATGGAGCTGGGCAGGCCTAGTATTCTCGGGGCCACTATTTGAGTCATGAGAACCTTTGAGGCAATGCCACTAACTCTGCCGAACCTTGGGTTTGGCTCATTTCTTCTCAGATGAAGTAATTCAGCTGTAGCAGCAGTAGTAACACGGAGCTCAGGTGGAGACCATGACCTCCACAGCCTATCTATGTTATCATGTGCCAGCTTCCTACAGTTGAAAGAGACAAGCTGGAAGACTGGGTCACTGTAGGTCTGCCTTGACAAGAAAAGCAGTTGTTTTGATGGAAACTAATTTATGGTCTCTTCACAGAGGCCGCCATGGAAAGTGAAGAGATGAGGCTTTCAAGCTGTCTTTCTGCCAATTCTGTTAAGGTACTAAATGTCCTTTTTTGAATTCAGGTGGCCAGGTCCACCTGCAATGGCACTCACAGCATATTTCAAATACCAGGCAAGTCTGCTCTGAGTGAACAGGCATGTTGAAAGTGGCAGTGGAGTCATTCCCATTCTTCCTCACTGGTGGGTGAGGCGGCAAGGAGATCTGACACTATCAGTCTTCCATTTGGAGCTAAAATGACTTCCATTTGAGAAATACAGGGCCCTAGAGATGGGCAGCAGAGCTTCACGTTCCCCAGGCCTGGCTGGGCCCTGAAGACCCCAACCCCCAGGGCAGGGAACAAGTAACTATGCCAGAGGTTGATTGCTTACTCAGGCCAGGAGACTGGTCTCCTGTGCCAGTCCTGCTAACAATAGCTACTCACAGGCCTTGTTGTCATTACTTCCAGATTGCTGAAGACAGTGTCAACTTTACCTTAAGTTCTTTTTTTCTTTTTTCCATGGCCCAATGAATAGACTTCCGGAGGAGAACAGCAAAGCGTGGTACTTTTTGCTGGAAGATCACACAACGGCTCTATTTTTCCAAGCTGATGGTGTGGCTTGCCAAGAATGAATTAAATGTTTCCACAGAATCATTTGCTTCGCTCCTAATCGGCTCTGTGAAGTATTTTCCTTCCTCCCACTAGTTTAAGAGGGACATGCTGGCTCCCTTGGTCGGGCAGGGTACGTCAGGCGAGGGCTTTTGGGGAAAAAAGGAAATAGAAAACCATGAGAGGCCCTTTTTAAAAATAGTGGGGAGAATGGAAAAGTCTGGGTTGAGTACAGGCTTGGCTTTGGAGCAGCAGATAGGACAGGAAACACAGGATGCCCTACCAGCACTGTGGTCACGAAAGGCTGGGAAGCAAGGGTTTCCATGCCATTGCCCCTGGGGCACAACAAATCACCAACAGTAGTCACAGATGCTAATTTTGTGACTTGTTCCTCCTGAGAGACCCTGGTCAGCCAGCTCCCCACCTCAAATTTGTTTCCCTAGCTCCATGAGACTTCTTGGGTAGCTCACTCTCTGTGATCTTCTTCCAGGTGACCTAGCTATGGTGACCATCTGCAAGGGCTTCCCAGGTCTGGGTACCAGACATTACTGCTGCTGCTGCTGCAAATGCTTCTTTTCATTCTGTCTGGGAGACCCAGTAGGTTTGCTATCCAAAGATCCCAAACTAAGTGAATGGGAGAAGCTTCTCTTTTCCCAAGAATATCACCCTCTTTTGGAACCATAAAGCAGCTGTGTCCTTTCATGTCCAGATGCTTCTTGGCTCTTCATTTCATTGTTCTCATCCACCAGCATGCATCCAGTCATCTATGAATAACAGAGGGCTCAGGAGTTGCTAAGAGTTGTGTCCTATGAAACATCACAGCACTACTACCATCTCTGGCATTTGTGGTGAAACAACTAATGGAATCACTCTTTCCTGGTGAGCCTCAGAATCCTTTGCAACATTATGTTTCAGACTACTACTATCAGTCCATTGGAATTGGTTATTAAGATGACACCTCTTTGCCTTCCCTAACTTGGATGCCCTATTGCAGCTCTCTTCCCTCTAACCAAGACACCTGTGAGCACTCAAAATGAACACCCTTAAAGCTAAATGGCACACAACACTGACCTCAAAGGATGTGCTGTCTTCCAGTGGACTGGCAGTTTGCTTCAAACATGAATGTACATTCATTAACATGAGTGTAAGTGTGGTTGCTGAAGGGTGGAGGGTTTGCTGGAGAATAACTCACTCAGATAGAATTTGTCCTTTTCAGAGTTGATAAATGAGCTACTTTTTATTATTCATTTGTCTGTCACTGAGTAGCTGAGAAGAATACCCTAGAATTTATCAGTCAAAATAAGTTGTAACTTCTTAAAGACAGATAGGACAAACAGATTTATCCAGCAACATCACCCCTACCTACAGCGATGCCTGTGGTAAAAGGTTGATCCCTGGCCATAAGCACAGCTGTAATAGCCACAGCCCTGCCATACAGACACCCTCCTGACACAGGGGAAAAGAAGGTGATGTACTGCAGCTCAATTACTCTCACAAGTTATCTTGTATTTTGGATCCATTAATAACTTCCTGGGGCAGGGATAAGAACGAATGTAAATGAAGAATTTAAAATGTGAAATAGTAAAAGTTGTTTTCAAGAATGCATTAAATAGCTCAAAATAAAAAAAGACACAAATAAAACATAGCTCTCAGTTTTAGCTTTTCTTGAAATCTTAGACTCATTTAGGTCGCTGGTGATTCGGAATCAACTCTTTCTAACATGCCAGTCACAGCCTCGTATTTACCGGATTCTTCTCATGCTTTCCATGCTCCTGGCTGTTCTTTTTCCATTCTCCTGTCTTTTCCTGGGCCCCATGCTGCATTCAGGGCCTGTATTCTTAAGGCCCACTAGTCCTGCTCTGACATGAAGCCTCTCCATATGCTTGGTGGTCCTTTCCACCCACCCCTGTGCATTCCCAGGCCTCCTAACAGAATTATCACCTAGTTTCTCTGCCTCCCAACTTTCTCCAGCTCAGCCAAAGGCTAAGGCCCAGGTTGGTCTTCAGCCTAATTCCTCTGCCACTGTCCCTCTCCTGGGGGATTTGTGTTGAAATGTTGCATCAGAAACTCTAAAAACAAATTCACTGATTACTTTTATTTCCACTGGGTTTTGACTATTTACTCCAAGGAATCCATCTGGGGTGATGAGAATAGCAGTCTTGGAGACACAGTGAGACTCAGTGGAGCCACAGTAACTGTGGCCCTTAGCTTCTAGTTTCTAAAGAGTATCTGTCTGTCATGGTGTCTTCATTCTCTCTCAGATTTCTGTCACTGGTCTTTGTTCCTGAGGGTAGACCCATTTACTCAATTAAAAAGCACCTTACAATTGATAATCCCAAGTTGGGAATAATTTTTAAAATGTAGTGGGGTTTTTAATAACTATGTCAGAAAAGCAGGAATAGACTGAGACTATTAGAAGGTCCTTTCCTTTCCTCTAGAAGTTAATAGCAGACAAAATGCCCTTTGCAAGGCTTATGTCTGGAGCCACTTCACTTAGAAGTGGGAGATGGACATGTCAACTTCCATAACCAACATGTTACATATGTGGTTTTAGAAAGATCTTGATGCAGTTTTGGTTGGGCTCCTTTCTAACTGCATGGACCTGGACCAGAAATTTCTTAAGTGACTTTCAGTTTCCCCATCTGTACAATTGGTATAATGGTAACTGTCTCATGGATGACTTTAAAGATTAACTAAGATAACATATATAAAGCACTGCATTTATGGCAGTTCAACAAATGCTCGTTTCCCTTTCCGTATCTTTCTCTCAGGAAACCAGGGAACATGCCAAGCCTGTTTCTAATTCCTCTCCTTTAAAGGGAAGATGGCCAGCAATTTGTTACTCAGTATTCTACCTGAAAAAGCATGCCTGATTTTGCATTCCCAACGTCTTCTAATGCACCAAGTAAAAAGGATGAAATTCAATAAGTAAAGCTATTTTAATATATGAGACAGAAAAAGAGATTTAGCTTATGATCCAAATATGCAGGAACATGAGATGCATTCAGAGAAAAATACTGCTAGATGATAAGAATGAAAAAGATTAATTCTGGGCTAAGGCATAATTAAATAACTGAGAAAATGACTAATGATTTTAGGATAAAATCTTTCAGCTCTGGATCACTTGTTTGAATGCCACATACAAAACTTTTATGTCTGATGCTGGTAGAAGAGGGTCCTGGGAGGTGACTTTAATGTCCTGGGAGGAACATAGTCTCAGAAGTCTAGGGTTCACGTCCTTGCTCTGTTGGTTACCAACTGTGAGCTTGAATCAGTCTCTTGTATTTGCTCAATTTTGCCACTCATAAGCAGGCACTCTATTGTTCACTGGATAAGAGAGTGACCTGACTACAATAGGAAATTAATTAAGATGGTACTCAATTGGTAACTATCAAAAACAAGCTTAAATGGTTTGATGAGCTATTTTATTTTTCTTGTTGAAGAATCTGAATTGAATGTGAAAAACCTTAGATTCATGCATCTTTTAGTTTCCAATAAATTTTTCTTTGGGTCTAATGAAAATCCTTTGTGTTTAAGAGCTTTGGAGCCTAGCTCTCTGACATCAAGCAATTTTAAGTGAGAAGTTTAAAGACTATTGATTAGAAATCCCCTCTAGGGCAATTTAGACCCTTAGCTCCACAAACACTACTTTCGTGGAACATTAGCAGTTGGTACCCCCCACATAAAATGTATGCTCAAAATATGTTTGCAAAATGCTGGGTAAACAAAATGAAACAGATTTCTTTACTCTACAGCTTTGCAGATACTTAAATGAGTCTATACAAATTTTGAATCTCTAAGATGGGGCATATCATATGCACGGACCTCTAAAAGCATTTGACCATGGTCCCATATTTAGGGGGGGTATTTTTAGAGACCAGTGGTCCTTGGCATGCTTTGGCAAGCACTCTTTTCTAATTTTTGTAGATTGGAAAAAGTGTTTACATTACAATATTAAGTAAAAAAGCAAGCTACTAAATTTCATGTACTGTAAAATCATGATTATGTCAGCATATATTTAAGTGGATGGCAGTAAATGTATGGAAATATGAACATATTAACAAAAGTGGTAATCTCAGGGGATGAAATTATGAATAGCTTCATATTGATTTTACTTATCTATATTTTCCAGCGTTTCTACAATAGCATATATTACCTTTGTAATCCAGAAATTTTACTTTACTTTCTCCTGGTTAAATAATCTCAAGGGATTGTTTCCTTTCCAACTACAATGTTGGATCCACCTGAATGAAATATGCTTTTCATTGCATCCTGAGGAGAAGGAAGAACCATAAAAAGTCTTTAAAAGCCCTTAAGGAATTTTGAGGGTAGTAAAAGCAAAGACTATAAAACAAAGAAAAATACACAGAGTTGTTGAGCAGTAAAAGGAAAGTGGGGGCAACGGATATTGAGTATCTAAAGAGAAGAAATAAGAAACATAGGTTTTCCAGGAAAAGGAAAGATCGTGACTAAAATAAAATGAAAACAAACAATAAAACCAGCTGTGGGCTTTTGCAAGAAGCCCCCAAAGAAAGGATGACGCTGGTTGTAGCCCACAGTGTAAGGGTGGCTAGGAAGCCCCTAGATCATGACCCTCCGTCCTGCCTCATGCCAGACCACTGAGTCATCAGAGGTTTATTTGCCTCAGGACAATATATGAAATTGATTGATGTGTGGACTCCTCAAGCCTTATCAGCATCCTGAATGGGGGGTGGGAGTGGGGGGGGGGCAGGAGGTGGAATGCTCAAGGGGATGGACTGGATATGGGGTTAGGAAGTTTGAAAGCAAAATTGTGAGCTCCATGGACTCCACAAGGGAACAGATAATATACTCTGGAGATCAGCAATTGGTGTTTAAATCTCTGCTCCACTGCCTATATTTGGTTTGGGATACTTGACCTCTGTGAACTTTAATTTCTATAAAGTGGGGATAATAGCAAAAATGATCACATTTATCTATGATCACTTCCTGTTTCTCACTACCGCTTTCATCCTTTCTCCCTTATCATCCTATTTGCTCCAAAGCTAAACTTTAAAGTTTGTAGTTAATTTATTCACCTATATTTACATTATTGTTTGTAATCTAAATGAGCAAATTGATCCCATTTGGAAGCTAGTATTCTTTTTCAGCTTCCTTAGGTCACAGTCCTTTCTCTGGGCCAGTTCACTTGCTAAGTTTTATCCTCCCAGATTAAAAGGGATCCTGCTTCTACAACTTGTCTCTTTTGCGTGTCCTTTGTGGGGTTCTTTTTCCCAAACACATGTGGAAGGAAAGGTAGCTTCTCACCACTCTCAGTTCAACAATATGCTCAGGTGACTTTAACCATCCAATACACACAAAAGGCTGCATCTCAAAAGGAATGGATGCTTGTGTCAGTTTACGGGACTCACGTCTGTTTTAAACAGACACAGTGAATTATTGAACTAGCAGTTTTCTCTGGTATGAGCTCTGCAATGTGATCAGTTATGTGTAACATTCACTCAGGCAAAAAATAAAGTGCTACAGACCAGAGTACTTCAAGGCTGCTACAGTTTTAGCCTGCCATCAACACAGGCAAGTTGGAGCCTTGGGGAGTAACTTACACACACCAACAATAAAATGATGAGACATAGCACCCTTGCCAGATACAGAGTACTCCCCTCATTTTGGTGTGGGTACATGGTTTGTTCCCTCAAGGTCACTTTGTAAATCTTTTTCTGATTTTCTCATCCTTCCAAAGTGCATGACACATAACAGTAACAGGGATAATCATTATCATTCTACTGAGTATATTGGACCTTCCATGTGTGATTACAGTATTAAATTCTCCTGAGAAGTCTATGAAGGAGAACCCAGGATAAGCTCTGCTTTACAATGCATGAAATGGAAACTTGGAGAGGCTATAAGGCCAGTAAGGAGGTAGGTCTAGTAGGCTTGGAGCTTACTCATCATACACATTATAGAGTTCCTTGGCACTTAATACATTTTAATGTTGGTTGAGTGAATTAATGGATGTATGAATACATTCAGGATAAATGGTTCTGGAGAAGGGATGTGAAGGCAAATGCCCTGACTGATAATAGAGGATTGACATCCTATTTGACTCTGAAAAAAAGAGAACAGTTCATTCCCCCTTGACCCCTGGTCATGTGCTACTGGAAGCAACTTCCAGAATAACTGGAAGATGTCCTGATTTGAACTTCCCGGGTCTGTTACCAGATAACACTGTTCAACAGAGCTTCTCAGCTCCCAGTACAGTCACTAGTACAAATCAGGAGTTAAAAATATTTTATGACTAAATGAATGAAATGTGATGATGTATATGAATGCATCCTTGGTTTCTGGCACATGGAGTACAACAAATATCTCTGAGAAAACAGAAGAATGAGTGACAGGAGGCTCTTGGGATACTGCTCCAATAGAGCAGATGGAAGCAAAATTAGGCAGGCAGAATGCACAGATTCTTGCTTTCACAATTGTCTACCCTCACTCAAGCCCTGAACCCATAAGGACAAACACTGTCACTTGTTTCTTAGAGATTCAGGAGTCCATCACAGGCAAAGAGACATTTTTTGGTCCATTTATTTCTTCCTTCCCACACTATCTTCCTCTTTTATTTTCTTTTCAATTTAAGGAATGTCCCATTTTATAACCCCATTCAAAGATGATATATAATTCCAAGCTCAGAGTCAAATTTGGACTTCTGGGTGATGGTATTTGACAAATAAGATTTTCTGATTTTAAGAAAATTTACCATACAAAGCTTTCTTTCCTGTTTTATATTGGGGGCAAGATCATTGGAGGGTCCTCAAATGACTTCTTGCATAGTCACTGGTTCTTGAAAATATATATTTTTTTATTTTTAAGTTAATGGGGAGGACACATGTGGAGTTTATTTCCCATCAATTTCACATGGTTTCTCTACTGAATGAGGGTTTATAAGCTTGGCAGAGCATCTTGAGAGTTTGGTTGACCCCAAAATATTTGAAATATGATTTGAGTTATTTGACCAACTTGCTTGGTCCTGAGTCAATCATTGATAAATGATTTTCTTTGCTTTCCTTTCCTTCTTTTTCATGGGGAGGGGAGGTGTCACAAGTTTAACTTGACCTTGAGAAGTCTAGAGTTCTTCACATTGACTTTGATGTTTCTGTTGTTAATTTTTCTTTGGCAGTCAACTTGAAGTCTCATGTGTTATATTTTACTAAAATTTGATGCTTTATAGGTCTGTCACATTAACTATTTGAGCTTTGCTTTCCATTTTTATAAAATGGATGACAAGTGCCTACTTCACAGGAACCATGAGAGTCAATAACTATCTAGTGCCAAGGACAGGACCGAGCCTGTAGCTTGTAGTCAATAAATATTTTAAAAAATTTTCTGGAACCCAATTCCAGTGTGTGTAGGGGTGTAGGGGTGCAGAGAGTGTTTGGTTACCAAATCGATCAGTACTCTTAATACCAGTTAGGATCTTACAATTCAACTCAATTATGACACTATCTAGCCAGAGAAATCATCAGATATTAAGTGTTCACTTCTACAAGATTGCCTTCTCTCTGAGTGCATGCCTGCCCTTCAGTGGCCAGCTGCTAGCCACGGTTATCCCCTGTGTTTCTGACTGGCAATAGATTGGAAGTTCCAGTGATTCCCTTTCTCATCTCTCTAGGTTTGATTAATTTGCTAGAGCAATTCACAAAACCCAGTGAAACATTTTACTTATTGGAATCTTGGTTTGTTATAAGAGTAACAGATGGAAGAGATGTATAGGGCAAGGCATGGGCAAAGCACACTGAGCTTTCATGCTCTCCCTAAGTGTGCCAGTTTCCCCCATATTCTTGGAGTCACCACCTGGAAGTTCTCCAACCCAGAGGTTTGGAGGGTGAAAATGGATGTTTCAGCTCTCTAATCACATGGTTGTATTTCTCCTGGTAATGTTAAACAAAGACCAAAAGATACGTTATTACCATCATGAAAGACACCTTTCATTTTCTCTAAGAAATTCCAAGAATTTTAGAAGCTTTGTGCTAAGATTAGAGAAGATCAAATGTAGATTTCTTATATGTAGATTGTCATTTATATAACAATCACACTTCTCCATCTCTTCTTTTCTTTGCAAGGCAGTTCACCCTGGTTTTACTTGAACCACATCCTTGGGTTTTAAGAGACAGAAGGAAGAAAGTGAAGTGCATGAGCTCTTTGTATTAGGCACTCAAATGTCTATTAAGCGAGAAAAAGTGTGCACCAGATTAATGAAAATATAACAAAAGGGAAGAGGAATTCAACACCACAGTGCTGTTTTATGAGACCCCAAATCATAGAGCTCTTGTAACAGAATAGAAACACACTGGAAAGACTTGGAATTGAATGCTCCTTCCACCACATCTAACTGTGAAGTTTATCAGATGGCTTATCTCTGAGTCAGTTCCTATTAGTGAGCAGGGTGAAGGGTACCAAGAACCCCAAACATGCCTACTTTAAATAGGTTCTGTCATCTGCCATATCAAACCAAAATGTTCTCTAGTGCATTAGACCTTCAGTAGAAAAGAACTTTAATATACTTTGTGTGCAACAGAGAGAAGAGAAAGAATGTGGTTTCCAAATCAAGCACCAAAAGTTACCTGTCCCCTCATGGGCAAATGCCCAGATAAACAGGATTGACTCGAAACAGGTCAGCTGAGGTCCAAAAACTTGCCACAAGTCTAAGCACAGGTAGGGACCTAGAGGAAAGGGTCAGAGGGGCCAGGCCAGTCTGGAAGGAAAAAAGTCAAAGCAAAATCCAAGTCAAATAAAGACTGCCATTGTCAACTTCCTCAAGGGTCTCTCACCCTTGTCTCTTACTTTCAAGGGTTTCCTTCCATGCCACCCTCCCCCCCAATGTTCCTGGTACAAAGTCCAAGGCCATGAAGCAAGAGTAGCTCCTACACATGTCTTTCTGCTTCATGTGCCTCCTCCATCCTTCTTGATCTCCTCTTTCTTCCACTCCATTTTTTCCACCGCTTAGCTCCACCCTTCCGTGGGTAGGGCAAGGAACCTGGAGCCTCTCCTTTCTATGGTTATAACACTGGCACATTCTCTCACATGTAAAATGTAGATAATAGTACTGCATAGCATGATGGGGGGGGGATTTAATGACTCATAACTCAGAGCATACAAGATACTTCCCTCTGTGGAGGGCACAGAGTTGCTGTTCAATAAATACCAGTTATTTTCCTTTAATCCTCCTATCTCTCCTTTCCCCAAACTTCTCTCTTTTTATTTTTCTCCTTTTCCTCCCAAGTAAAATAATAATTGTAGGGCCTCATCTGTAGATTTGTTATCAGGGTTAAATATGAATTATTTAGGCAAGTTTCTCACACATAGTAAATGCTTCCTTGGTTAATATTAATTTGCTGGCACATGGCACCTCTGTAACGGAGGCAAGGTAGGACATGCTTTGCAAAAGTCTTTTCCCATTTGGAGCTAGACAAAGCATACAAATAAAAGGAAATAAATAGCTCATGTACCTTAGCTGCATTGTTCTTTTAGGGCATTTAACTTTTTTGGTTGTCTTTCTGAGACATTTCAAGGTTGGTCAACTTAACTCGGAAATATTTAAATAAACTATGGTGGAAAGCATTTTCCATTCTTCTCTGGCCAGATTCCTCACTCAAGGACTGATCCCAGATGCAACTGATATCCTTGGTCCAGAGCAGGATTCATTCATTGAAATGCATTGTGTGAAACTCAAATATGAGGGAACACAAATGAACAAAAGCTGCCTGGTGTCCACAGGGTGTGACCTAAATGACTTCCACGCTCAGAGTGGAAGACTGAGTGTGATCGGGAGTGTGATTTGCCATGTGTTTCACAGCTGGGCAGTAATGGCTGGCTCCATGGACTCATTCCGACTTTAGTATGGGTGTATCGGGAGTAAAGTTTGATTTGGAAACCCTGGTTCTAGTTCTTTCGGGTTGTGTGGTCTCAGATAAATGAATAAGGCTCTATTTCCTTTTCCTGAAAATATTCTAATAAACACCTACTTCAAGCGTCTTCCTGAAGATCAAATGGAACAAATACAGAAAGTACATAGCAACTTAAAGAATCTTCTAGAAACATGGAACTTTTAGCTCTGTGAACTCTTTAGGTCTGTTTCCTACTTTGATTTTTGACTCCTTCTTGGATTTTCCCCTGCCTAGATGTTTCTTCCACAAATGCCCAGAACTTCCTGGAGCAGCCTGGCAACCAACTTCTTCTTTCTGCCGTGTGTCTGTTCCCCGTCAAGATTCATTTGCTGAGGGCCTGAGTCAGGGCAGCAACTGAGATTGGAGATGGGTGACAATCTGGGGTAGCAGATTGCCTCTTTTGAAAACAGCAGAAAAAAAGGCAGAATATGTTTATAGTGACATGGCAGAGCCGAAGAGTGATAGGGAGTGTAGCAGGGGCAGGATCCTAAGAAATTTAAGCTTCCATAGCAGGTAGGTGAGTAAATTTGGAGGGACATTTCAAGGGCAGCATTAACAAAGTCTACACTGTTCTCTTATTTCCATTCTCACCTCGATATCAGTCATCCTGCGTTTACTTCTCTTTTCTCTGCAAGGGTCATTCTTGTTCAGCATGGTACTGGGGACTTTTCACTTAGCAAAGACTAGGAGAATCCTCCTGCATTATTCAGCGTGAGTGGAATACTTAAGTTATTCTGAGGATCTGTATGATTCATGCAAGGGTGACAGAGTCCCTTGTATGTGAAGATATCGACTCCAACTTAATCTATAAACTTATTCTCCACATCAGCTTCACCTGGGGTCCAGCGCTCAAATCCATCCTTTCCGTTTTTTCAACCAATTCCACCATTCTAGTGCAAGCCACCTCTTCTCCTTTCTGACAGAGGTCAGTAACTTCCTAGCTACTCCTTTTCTACTTTCTTTCTTCTGTAGGCCACATTATAACCCATTATGCATGAAGAAAGAACTTGTAAAAATGTACATCAGATTATATTACTCTCGTGCTCAAATCTTCCAATGCCTGGGAGTAAACATCTGAGCTTTTCTTCTACAGCACAGATGTCTAGATCTGTGCTGTCAAATTGGGAAGCCTGTAGACATGTGCGGCTAATGAACACTTGAAATGGGGTGGTCTACAGTGAGATGGACTGTGGGTATAAAGTACACACCAGATTTTGAAGACTCTGGATGGAAGGAAAATGATGGACAATATCTCATTAATAATTGCTTTATAATAATTGCATATTGGAAGACATTGATTATTAAAATAACACACACATATACATACACCCATCAAATAGATAAAAAATTTAAGTTGAGTGTGGCTTGCATCCTTACTCACTGGGTGATGCTGATCGAGATGTTCTGACTGCTGTCTAACCCTATCCTGTTCTTTCCCACCCTTCCGCTTGGCCCTGTGCTCAGTCATGCTACTTGTCATTTCCATAAACAGACAATGCTCATTCCAACACTGGGGCATCATCTCTTGCTCTCTCCTCTGTGGAGTGCTAGTGTTGATCTTATGGATGTCTGTTTCTCACTCAGACTTCAGCTAAACTTCTCTTGCTCTTGATGTTTGCTCTAAACAGCCTCTAAGCCACATCTATGCATATACCTTTTATTTCCATAGCATCCTATTTATTTTCTAATAGCATTTGTCATGGGCTGGTCATTTCTTTCCTTTGCTCACTGTTGAGCGATTGAAAAAATATTAAGTTTTCCCAGACTTTCTCAGATGGTTTTTCACCATGATCTTCCAGCAAGGTGGCCTAGTAGAAAACATGTAACTTTGAGATGTAGTCTGCAGGTGAAGAAAACAGTAAAACATCTGAAACCTTAATGTATAGTTCACATACACAAATATATATTCCTGTAAAATAGGCTTAAATGGTTTTGTGCTATTTTTGTCCATAAATCATACAAAAATTTGTAGGTCCCCTGGGTCAGGGGAACATGCACGGGGCCACTGCTGCAGCTCAAGCCCTGGGGTTGCCATGGCTGGAGGCTACCACTGTTGCTACCCATCTATGTCCTGCTATCTCATATTAAAGACTTGTTCCTGGTCCCACACATGGGCTTTGTGAGCTATTTTCTCATCTGCTGCCATCAGAAAATGGACAAGCTTGTAGCTGAGGCCTGACACGCACCCTTTTCTTTTTCCTTGCCTCCTTAATATAGCCTCCATAAAAGCAGACTGTCTCATTCATTGTTGTATGCTGGAGGCAAGAATAAATCCAGGTGAATAGAAAGCACTAAAACAATATCTGTTGAGTGAACGGATATGCTTTTTGAGTCATGAGAACTATGAAGACAAAATGTCCAGAGAAGGATCTACTAAGTATGTCTTACATGCTAGACATTGATAAATAGCTATATTTCAAAGTAACAAAACAACTCTATGCTATCTTATCAGGGGTTGGCAAACTCTGGTCATATGGCCAGATCTAGCCTACTGTGTATCATAATTAAATATTTATTGGAACTGAGTGCATCCATTTGTTTACATATTTATTGTCTATAACTGCTTCTGCTGTACAGGTAGAGAGACTATGGTGTTCTTAAAATAAAAAATATTTACTGCATGGAAGGGTTAAAGTCTCCTGCAAAAGTCCATTATTCTTTCAGATAAACATAGAATCAAAGTAAAAGGAGTATAGAGCAATACAGCTTTTAAAACTCCCGCCTCAGTTTCTCTTGCATTTGCATTAAGACCCCTCAGCACAAGACAAAGATGGAGTTATCTGTCAAAACTGCCCTGTGAGGGAACTATCATCATACCTAGTTAACTAGTGAGGTCACAGAGATATCAGTTAGGTAAGACAGGAGTTGGAATGGGAAGCCTTGTCTATCACTTAGCTACTGCAATTTAAGAATTTCAGAGTTTGACCCCCACTCCTGCTGCACACATTTTAAAAAAAATTATCATCGTGCCTGCTCCAACTGTCTCCTCAATGTCTGAGTTTTTGCCACAGACTCGGTAATTAACGTCAAGTCTTTAAGGCTTACTATAGAATGCACCTGGCTCCCATCCAAGCTATTAAAGAGTCTGAAGAGCTTGTATCCAATCAGGAAACAGTAATTATCTCTGGCTTACTTATAATATGAAGCAGATAAAAATGATGCTTAAAAATTGGTACCAAACTTCCCTGGCACACACTTTGCTCTGCATATTGCTTAAAATTTTTTATATATGAAACTTCTCCATGGTTGACCAAGTTTGCCTTAATTCCAACCAATTACACTAATGCCTGTTTTTCATCTTTCTAGCCTTCTCTTCATCTTATAACTGCCATTAAATAAATAATGCCCAAATAGACAGAGAGCCATCAAGATAGGCATAATGTGACTCACAGGAATTACTCATATAATAAACAAAAATGCTTGTGATTCATGTGTTCTCTCTGGATGCTTCTCTTTGTGGTGTGTGTGTGTGTGTGTGTGCCCCTCTCCCACATACCCCCCCACATTCTTGGCCCATCATTAACTGTAACTTCATCCTGATCCAAATCCAGCTGTGGAAGTCATTGCCCTAGTGTGGATTACAGTCATTCCACACCTTCCTGGTTTAGTATCTCACCAAATGAGTGAGCTGGCTTTATTCCTGGTATCTCTTCTAGAGATGGTTCTGAGAAATACCTTGCGCAGGCTTTGGTGTTTATCTGCCTGCCTGTCTTGAGTCACAAGCTACCCCCTGGGACATCTGGATGACCAAAACAAAGAAGGAAAGAAGGGAGAAACTAGAAAGGATGTACCTGCTGATGTGACCTAGCATGTCAGCCTCTGTCATATGAGGAGTGCATCCAAGTACTGTTGTTTGTTTGAATGAATTGAGGGGAGAGAGTAATTGGATGGGTACATGGGTGGATGAATAAAACAAAGTGAAGAGGAAGTTTGATTCAGCTGAACTTTGTTAGGCAGGGTAGGTTGAGTGAGTGATATTTGAATGGTGGTTCTAGTATTCTGCTTTAAAATATTCTCTAGTCAATTTTAAAAAGCATGAAATATCATCTGTTTGGTCTTCCATGACAAAATAGATTACTCCGTTGTTTATTTCATGACACTCACTCTATGAGCTGTCAAAGTCAATCTGTGCATTTAATAGATTCTGGCTTGTTTCCAAAGAGTGAAATTTAGCCTTTTATTGTTGTAAGTTATTATCCTTCTTCCAGTTAATCTGAATTTCCTCAGGTCATGGTGTATCACAAATGGTGTGATTTCAATGCTCTAACATTCACAGGCTGTGAGTTACTGAGAGCTGCATCTATGGAGGCACTTGGCTTGTGTTAAGCTCTAATTTGTGGGTGTCTCCATTAGGCAAGATCAAGTTAAGTTCACAGGAGAGAGCAAGCAGGAAGGGAAAAATGCCAGAAATAGTTAGGTTTGCTTAAGGTTTCCTTACTTGATAATTGCAACGTATACAATGTATATATAGAAGTTGCTGGGCTGCTTGAGTTTGCTTGTTTCAATTGGCACCCCCTTTTTGTGTAGGCCTCTATTGACGCTATGGCTGTGTGTCATTTTATATCAGGGTGACAGAAAGATCACTATAACCTCCACTAGAGTTCAGAAGTGCGTGTGTATGTGTGTGTCTCTGTGTGTGTGTGTGTGTGTGTAGGTGAACATAAGTATAAGTATCAGAGAGCCAACCAGTGGTGTCTGGCAACTTTGGCATCTTGTCTACATATTTACATGTCTGGTGTCTTGCTTATTTTTCTTTTTTGCAAAATTGACTTTTAGTGATACTTATACTTTAGTGCAATACCTTGCATCCTATTAGCAGGGGTTCTCTTTTTATTAGGAAACTCTAAGATGAAGATATCATGACAGTCTTTTCCAGTTCTGAAGTGCTTTTAAGGAGCAGTGTAGTTTTATTCCTTCTTTGATTGGTTGTGGGTAGTCAGGTAAAGAAGAAACAATTCCCTCAGAGCACATAATCTTAAAGGACCCTGTCTGTCACTGTGGCAACATGGATGGAATGTGTTTACATTAAGTGAAATAAGTCCAAAAAAAGTAAGACAAGTACTGCATAGTTTCATTCATATGTGGAATATAGAGAAGACAAAGGGTCAGGCAACACTAAACCAAAAACACACCCTAGAAATCTGACTGAAAAACTGACGCTATCAGTGGAGAAGGGGGAGAGTGGAAAATAAAATGTGGAGGAAGCCTAGTAGACTGTGGAGGACTATGAGTACCTTGGTGGTGGGGGTGGGTGGGGTGGTAACATACTTCTGTAAAGATGGGAATCCAATATTATAGACAATGTCACATCATTTTAAAAGAACTTCTTTCAATAATTTGAGAAAATATACTCTCAGAACAGTTAGAATCACAAGCCAGAGTGACAACCAGACTAGGAGGCATCCAAGAAAAGTCATCAAAACATGGTGTTCTTGAATCCTCCTGGGGACTCAGATCCTGTGCCAACTGATTTTCCTGGTGTCAGAATTGGCCATTGCCTGATAACATTAGTTCTCACCATCCATACCACAAACAGAATGCATCTAGAAGGTTGTGGTCGCTTTCCAAAGGATAGACAGCCATGAGCTGCTGCCATCTTGACATGGCAAGTATTATGTTGGAGTCTGTGACCATATTTCAAGGGATAATTGTTTTTAAGCTGTGTGCTTGAGCCTGGTCACTCTTATTCAAGGAGAGGTGGTACCCTGGAGTCCTGGATGTGGTACCAATTCTGCCATGCAGCTGGGTGCAGCTCTAGACCTCCCCCTGCAGAAGCACTGTGACAACCTGGGTGGGGAACAAGCAGATGAGAGAACCTAGAGGTGGGCTGTGCACTAGTGGAAGATGGCTTCATAAGTAGAATGCATTCTGCATGACTCAAGGAGCAGAAACATGACCCATAAATGGGAATTTAGGATATGGAGTCTCCATCCAGTGAATTGGTCTGGTTTAGAACTACTTTTAATTAGAGTGAATGACTTTGGAGGTAACCTCCTAAGTTGCTCAGTGCCCAAGCAAAAGTCAGATGAGGTGGGAAGAGAGGTAAACTGGGGTCTCAGGGATGATTCAGGCTTCATGGGACCTAGATTTACCTGCATTTTTAGGGTGCTTCTTTAAAAGTACAAAAATAAGAACACTTAATTGGCTATGAAGATAGACAATTATTTAGATTGCAAAAAGAAATCACAACCGATTACTGAGGGCTTGGAGATTCATGTTCCATCCCTCTGAGACCTTTCCAGACAATTCACCAGGGATACTGATCCAGAAATGTTCTCCACTTGCACCCTGGCTTCCCATCTCCACATCAAACTTTCTACGATGCTCAGCAAATCTCTGTGCTATCTAATGACTACTGCCAGGAAGAATCCTAATGTGTAGCCTCCTGGCTTCTTGAGAAGGGATACCCGGCTGAGTCCTCGTGAAGGTTTAGAACTGTGGCTATGATCAGTGCTTGGTAGGGCAGACCCATCTGCGAGGAGTGGGACGGAAAAGCAAGTTGCAGATGTTGTAGGAATCTGGATATGGGGGCTGGGGGATAAATGTGTGGGGAAAAGCTAGCTATTGATAAACTTTTACCATAAGCTTGGCATTTTTTTTTTGGCATTCTACCCGTTTATTTCCCCACCCTTGGTTATTTTCCCTTTGCTCTAGAGGAGAATAACAGTGTTATTAAGATTCAAATCTGGTTGTCTGATTCTGTGTTCTGCTTCTCACTTGATGCTGCCGAAGTTCCACTTCTGGGAAGTTGTCATGGTGGCAGGAAGGGAATTATCTTTTTCTGGAGCACACACTGGGCTTAGAGGACACCCTCAGGATGATGTGCACTCTGGGAAAGGACATGATGTGGCCCTGGTCACATATGCTGTCACATAACTCTGTTCTTGACTCAAGGAAGACACTTTCAAAGCCAGAGGGAAGAATATGTGTGTGTGCGTGTGTGTGTGTGTGTGTGTGTGTGTGTGTGTGCACAAAGGCATGTGGTTGTTGAGGTTTCATGATGGTGCAATTACCACTGACAATTAGGGAAAACAAACTTTTATTCAAAACAATAATCTGGAGGTCTTGCACTTTTTTTTTCCTTAAAGTTGCTTCTAACTTTTCCTTAAGCTCAAGGGAAAATTTCATAGAGGAGCTGGGTCTCATTTTCTCTACTTATAGCACAAAAGACCAAGAGCTCCTTCAGGTTCATTAGGAAGATAAATATGAAATGAATTTAGCCTTTAATAGACCCATTTGGACACAGATCACACATGACTATAAAAAAGGATTGGTATTAGTTTTGCTGTTATTAAGAAAAAAAATTGCAAGTAATAACAGCAGCACTAATTTAGTTACAAAAGAATGCAATCTGCCTTTGGTGGAAGTGAAAGAACATAATATTTTTCTTTTTTATTATGAATATCACATAATTAATTTAGGTTCATTATAGAAAACTTGAACAGTACAGATAAGACATAAGGGAAAAATTATCCACAATCTCACCTCTTGGATATAATAAAAACTTTAAAAAAAAAGCATTGATAATGTTTGGATATAGACCCTTTCTATCCCTCTCCCATGTATGAATATGTGTGTGTGTGTTTGTGTGTGTGAGAAAGACATTAACTTTTATCATTTTTATAAATGTATCATCTTTTTTGTAACCTGCTTGTTAACACAGTAATTTATCGTGGACAGTTTTTCATCTCAATAAAATCTATCTAATCTCATGTGTATTTTAAGTGGTTGAATTATATTTCATTGTATCAGTGTTCCATAATTTGTTGAAATATTATTAATTGTTGGCAATAAAAAAGTATTAAGCATCCTATCTAGTGATTCAATGACCTACTTTCCCTTCTCTTCTGACTGCTTTCTTGGGAAGTGTTCCTGGAAGTACATTTGCAGTGCAGAAGGTCTGTGCAGGCTGTGGTTCTTGGTACAACCAAGGACATATCCTCCAGATCCCCTTGCGAGCCCACCCAACACCAGGAAGAGACAGTTTCCCCAGGCCTTTGCCAGTAATAGGCATTTTCATTCTCATTCACTTTCTCTTCGAACTTCACCAGTTTGACATGTGAAAAAAATTCTATTTGAGGCTGATTTGCATTTCTTGCTTAGAGGTGAGTTTAAACATTTTTTACATTTTTTTTGTCATTTGAACTTTGTTGTAAATTGTCCATTTGTTTCTGTTGTTTCTTTTACCCAAAACTGTGTTTCTTCTACCAAAATTTCCTGGCCAAGTCTACTCAGCAAAAAACATTCTTTTACTTATTTTAGAATGTGGAGGTTCAGATGGTCTCATAACATGATTTCCCTGATGAAATCAGTCCTCACTAAAAAAAGGCAGGAGATAATTAAAAGAAACAAAAGCTCAAATTTCCACAAAGCTTATTTGATATTTAATAGCACTTTATCCTTCAAGCTTTTAACATGGAATCTTTCTCACTTCATGATTTCTCCATTTCTGTGTGCACTGATGAGCTTTATTTTTTGTTTGAAACAGATTCAAAAATAAACATGTAACTATAATGCTCAGTGTGAGCTCCAGAATTTTCTATAATAATGTGTTTATCTGTGTAGGAGGTAGGTAAGGAGATGGGATAAACCATGGTGTCTGTTTTTATCAATACCTGGAGATCTTCTGCAATCCAAGTGTTTATGATATCAGTACAGCAATTTGTTGAAAATTACAGAACTGATATTTTCTTGCTAGAATGAAAACTATATATACAGAATTCACCATACAGACAATTTAAGCCAAATCACACATAAATGACACATACATAGTAGCTTTTGATATGGGTTTCCAAGTTTCCACCAAGAATTATAAAAACCTCAGCTCTGACCCATTTTTCTGGCACTTTCCTATTTCCTTAGACTTCTTCCTTTTCTCTTATGTCTTTGAATTGGTCTCAACTTTAGGCCAAAGTTCCTTTGCCCAAGTCACAGAATGCTCTCAATATTCACACTTACCCATGCTATCTTCATTCTTCCAGCCTTGAGCTGGGGCAATTAGCATGTTTACTTCCTTCTATGCAGTTTGAAGTTGGATGGTCTTCATTCTCGGTGGGAGATGCTTTATACCCTGAAGATTTCTGGCTCTCTGGGGATACAGACTCCCACCCTATGCCTCAACAACACGGTCCCACTTTCTTCCTATGCTGTGGCACAGAGGAGGGTTTTATAAAGTTTAGCACAAGATCATCTTCCAGATTGGAACCTGATTGCAAATTACCACCCCCTTGCTACTAATTAAATGTGAACCCTATGTCACTTTAGTGAGATACCCATAAACAGTTTCTTGGATCACATAACCATGTAGCTTAAAGTTGTAAGAGATTAGGGGTGTTTTGGTGATGGGTGTGGTGAGGTAACATACATTTAAAGGGGAGTGAGCCTATATTCCTTGTTCAAATACAGTGTTGTAAACCAATTATACTGCAAAAATAATTACACAATTAAAACAAAATTATTTGTACCTCCAGGGGTATTTCCAATCTTATTTACTTACCATACCAAACAAATATTCTTTTATAAAGCTGATGAGCTATATGAAGCTAATAATTTGGAAATGTTTATAAATCATCTGCCTCTATCTGAGATTTCCTGTTTCCTCTTGGTAATCATTAGTTCCTAGATCTGCAGCTCGGATAAAACACACTGTGAGTTCACGCAGATATGGACACAACACTTTGTTCATTATCCCCCCAAGCATTACTAATGAAAGACAAGGTGCATCTAATTGACTTCTACTAAAATAATTTTGGAATATCAGAGAGATTAAAGCATGCAACAGGAAGCAACTTCGAGAAATTGGTTTTCTTAATCTTTTACCTGCCACCCTCTAACCCAAAGAAAACTTTGCTGGTGAATGATTCCTAATGGAAGCTAACTTTCTAAAACATTTCTGACCCGGTTTTCTTGTAAGCTTTCTCTATCAACTCACTTGATTCCTGGGTCCTCAACTCATCATATTAAATAACTGAAATTCCCAGTTCATTATTAAGCAGAACAATTTATCACTTCTTTGTTTTAAACTTCTCTTTCTAGACTATATTCAATAAGGTCATTCATAAGAGAGTTGTTTTCTTTGAGGTTAAAAATCCATGAAAATATAACTGACAACCGCCATGGAATATATTGAATGTCTCCTCTCCCAGAACTGACCATATAGGTGCCCAGCCCTTACAGCCTGGTCTAGCACAGCTTCCACCACGGCTCCCGATGGCTGCACATGCTCCTCTTACATTATTCCTTCTCTTTTCCTCTTCCTTGTTCCACTTGGACTGTCAAATCTAAGCCCTTCCCACTTTGCTGGGGCCTTACTTAAGAGACAGCTGTCAGCAGACAGTTGACCTTTCTTACTATTTTTGAATAGCAGATACTGGGCCAAGAGGTTTTTCTCATCAACACATGTTAGCAGTCGACATCCACTTCCTCTGCTTCCTAAATGGAAGAGGAAATCTCTTGCTCATGGGGTTTCTAGAATTGCTGGAGCCAATCCAAAGGGTATAGTAACCAGGTCTTTTCTAGATTTATTTTTCTCTTTCTTTGACCTGCACCATTTAGTAAGTGATTGCGTTAGCATGCTATGAAGCTGAAGTAGCCTCCCAGAAGAGCTTCCCCTCATTCTTGAGAAAATCCAATGTGATGTTTGATGATTGGAAAGAAGCCTTAGCCACTGCCGCCAAGTGCTCTTAACCTGTTCTCCTTCAGAAAAGTCATTTATCATCTGGTCTGGCCTAGCTCATTGGCCTAATGCTGTAATCACCCTGTGATTACCTGCATCAGTTCTTCTGCCCGCCTTGGATGTGATCGTTTCTCATGAGTATAATTCATTGCCATCATTGAGGGCTTGGAGGTGATTCATTTCCACTGTCTTCTGTGACTTCTAAATAAAAAATTTAAGGCAAAGAATAGCAAAAGGGAAGGCTGAGGACAGTGATGAATTCCTACATCACTCCAACTGACATGTTCCCCTCCCAGACCAGGGCCGGTGCATTAGGCGTAAAGAGATCACTCACATCATGATATTTTTGTAATAAATTGCAGTGTTCACTATAGTGTGATTGAAGCATTTATTAAGAAGAATGTTATTGAAATGAAAAAGTTCTCCTTCAATTCACTTAAGATGATGCTGACCTTTAGATGGAGAGTCTTGCTATTTAGCCCAATGTCAATCAAATACTCTGCCAGAGGATGCAGCATCCCAGATGCCTGGACCCCAGCATCACTGCATCACTGCATTGCTACATTTGCCTCTTCTACACTTGATCTTCAGAGCTTGCCCCAAAGAGTAGCATACCTACCAGAGATGGATGTCTGGTGGAGAGTTTCCCTTTCTTGGTTGCTCGTAAGTGTGCTGAAAGAGCTGCTGTCTTTACTTCTCAGGAGGGGAAGACACCTTAGGAAAGAGTTAGGGCTGGGGAGCACTTGCTCTGGAAAGGGGAATAGACATGAACAGGGGGAACAGCGTGTGATGAGGCTGCGTAGACTCTGCTACCTAATGAGTAGTCTGTGGACTAGCAGCACCAGTGTTGGCTGGGAACTGATTAGAAATTCAGAGTCCCAGGCCCTGCTTGCGATTCCCTAAACCAGGATCTGCTGTGACAAAAGCTCTACCAAGTGATTTGCTTGGAATGATAATGAGAACGAGGAACCAGAACTGCAAACCACATATATACTTGACTCCTAAGCAGATGTCAGCCAGACAGCTGTGCCCACCTGGCATGGTTTGGGGCATATGCTC
Source organism: Uropsilus gracilis (assembly GCA_004024945.1). Lineage (NCBI taxonomy): Eukaryota > Metazoa > Chordata > Mammalia > Eulipotyphla > Talpidae > Uropsilus > Uropsilus gracilis. The sequence goes on from PVHY01007257.1 coordinate 24,707, forward strand.
ATGGGAAGAAAGGGTCTAGCAAGGTTCTAGGAAATGGATCAAATCTGTTTTGCTCCAGACAGAGGACATCACAGACTCAGAGTGATTTTTCCCATGGACACTAGCAGTTTGTGTCATGACTGATAGGAACCGGTGCGGGGTCCTGTAGGCCACACCTAAGAAGCTGAGCAAACAACTCTTTCCATGTTAAATCCTGATGGATCTGAGTCAGTTGTTCTCAGACGGCAATCCTTGGCATCTGGGAACTTAGTAGAATTGAAAATTCTATATTCCTACCTCAGATCCACTGAGTCACAATCTTTCTGGGCCAATCCTTCCAGGAGATTCTATGTCATACACACATGTGATAACCATTGGTCTAATACCATTGTCTTTGCTGGGAACTTCCCAGAAATTCAGAAGCTCAGGCCTAAGCTGGTCAGTGGTGGTAAGATTGCTTCAGGAATGTACATGAGACCCCAAGACAGACCAAAGACACTGCAGGGGAAAATTATTCCATTTTTTTAATAAAGTTTTTTTGTAAAATAAAATTTCTTTTTTAAAGAAACTTAAGAATAGTTTTTTCCCCTGTAGATGAAGCTGCAGGCTTATAAAAGGCAGTATTACTGAAGTTATCTTATTGGTGACCCAAAAGTGAACTGGCAAAGGATGAGACCACAAGTCACTGGCACAAGATACTGTCTTCCAGATGTATTAATATCAACCATTCCACTCCTTTCAGCTAATTCAAGTTGGCTGTTATTTGCAACTTAAAGTATCTTGCTGCCACAGCTCTGGTGCACTGAGTAAGCTGCACTGGCTTAGTTTTGCCAGTGCATTATGCTTCTTCCAAACCCTTGGTGATTTCAAACTACAGTTGATCTTTGAACAATGATCCTTGGATTTTGGGTGTCCACCTACATGTGGACTATTTTTTTTCAATAAATACAGTTGGCCTTTCATACCCATGGGTTATACAGTCATTGCTCCCTATGGAGCACAGATATCAGTGGACTGAACTGGTAACACTGGAGGACCCTGCTGTGAGCCTGATATCTGTGGACTGGGTGAATATTGGAGTGGTGGGAAGACTGTGTCATGTGGTGAGGGGCAGATGCCCTCAAACCAAAGCTCTACAGATACCAAAGTAGTTAAGTTTTGGGGAAATTAAAAGTTTTGCTGACTTTTTGCCTTTTTGCCTGCAGAGTTAGTTGTTCAAGGGTCAACTGTGCTTCATCACTGCTACAGTCAGGCATTGACGAGTTGAAAGGGGTGACAGATGAAACATTTTATTATTTACTTAGGGGGCTCACCCAAATCCAACCTTCTTTCTGATCACTCGGCAAGGCATGATAGCACCCCTTCTATGTTCCATTAGAATAGTTTCTCCAAAGGGTCATTTTTGCAATTCTAAAATCATATACTTCTTATTGAGAATTTCTATGCACTCTACTTTTAATAACCTTTCTTAATTTCCCTTTTTGTCTAAATGTGGAAAAAGAGTAGCTACTATTCACCTCTCAACCATTAAATGTACCCTTCAACTCTCTTCCTCCCTTCATAAAAATTCTCATTTTGACAAAATTAAATAATCAAAAAATTAATTTTTAAAAATAAAAATTAATAATACTTATTTTAAAAGATTTATCAAAATAAAACCCAGGGTAAAAAAAAATTATACTTAAACAATATATGTGAACCTAACGTAATGACTTTTTTCAGGGGTTTATTTAGTTTTGAATTGAGTTTTTTTCCATTATTTTATGCAGTTGTTAGTGACTACATCAAGTCTCTTATGATGATAGATATTTGTTAATTAGGATATTTGATTCACTGAAAACTAATATAGCTCATATCTGACGGTGTGGGATGTTAGTGTATTATATAAAGAGATAAAGAGGGGGAAAAACTAAAATCATTCCAGTTAAGATCTGGAACCAGGCAAGGATGCCCACTCTCCCCACTACTCTTTAACATTGTACTGGAAGTTCTAGCTGGGGCAATAAGGCAAGAGAAAGACATAAAAGGGATACAAATAAGTAATGAGGAACTGAAGCTATCTTTATATGCTGATGGCATGATTCTCTATATAGATAACCCCGAAAAATCCACAGAAAGATTGCTTGAAATAATAAACCAGTTCAGTAAGGTAGCTGGACACAAAATCAACACACAGAAGTCAGTAGCTTTCCTATATGCAAAAAGTCAAATAGAAGAAGAAGAAATCAGAAAAACCATCCCATTTGCCATTGCACACACACAAAAAATTAAATACCTGGGAATAAACTTAACAAAAAACATGAAAGAACTATACAAAGAAAATTTTAGAATGCTGCTAAAAGAGATAGAAGAAGAGATAAGGAAATGGAAAGACATTCCCTTTTCATGGGTTGTTGATTAATATCATCAAAAAGGCCATCCCACCAAAGGCAATCCATTCAATGCAATCCCAATAAAAATCCCAATGACATTTTTTAAAGAGATAGAACAAAAATTACTGAAATTCATATGGAATAACAAAAGACCTCGAATATCAAAAAGCCTCCTGACCAGAAAAAAAAAAAAAAGAGAACGGAGGTATTACAATTCCAAACTTCAAACTATACTACAAAGCCATAATAATTAAAACAGCTTGGTACTGGTACAAAAACAGACAATCAGACCAATGCAACAGAATTGAGTGCCTGGAAATAAAACCACACAGATATAGTCAACTAATCTTTGACAAAGGAGTGAAAAACTTACATTGGAACAAAAATAGCCTCTTCAATAAATGGTGCTGGGAAAACTGTACTAAGACATGCAAAAAAAATGGACCAAGACAACTCTCTCACACCATGTACAAAAATCAACTCAAAATGGGTAAAAGGCTTAGAGGTCAGACCCGAAAGCATAACATACTTAGAGGAAAACGGGCAAAATCCTCCATGAATTACAATTCAGAAATCCCTTCCTGGAAACATCTACAGATGGCAAAAAATGAAGGAAAACATAAACAGCTGGGACTACATCAAACTAAAAAGCTTCTGTACAGCAAAAGAGACAGCAGAAAAACTAAAAGAAGTCCAACTGAATGGGAAAAAAATGTTTGCCCTCCACAAGAGTGATAAGGGTTTAATAATGAAGATCCACAAGGAACTCACACAACTAAATGAAAGCAAAACAAGAAGCCCAATCAAAAAATGGGGAGAACTAAAAAGACACTTCTCCAAAGAGGAAATACAAATGACCAACAGGCGCATGAACAACTGCTCAAGGGAAATGCAAATCAAACCCATAATGAGATACCACCTTACACCAGTAAGAATGGCCCACATCCAAAGAACTGGCAACAGCAAGTGCTGGAGAGGATGTGGAGAGAAAGGAACACTCTTACACTGCTGGTGGGAATGTAAACTGGTCTAACCACTATAGAAAGCTGTGTGGAGACCCCTCAAATTAATGAAAATGGAATTATCATTTTGACCCAGCAATTGCTCTCTTGGGAATCTACCCAAAAGAGACCTCAATGTGGTTACAAAGAGACACCTGTGCTTGGATGTTTACTGCAGCACTATTTTTAATTGCAAGGACATGGAAGGAACCTAAATGCCCCAAAACAGAGGACTGGATGGAAAAAATGTGGTATATATACACTATGGAATATTACTCATCAATTAAAAATGACAAATTTGATGATTTTATGATAACATGGATGTACTTAGAAGAAATCATATTAGCAGAAACAAGTCAAAAAGAAAAAGACAGAAACCAAATGGTTTTACTAATATATGGGATATAGAGAAAAAATAAACAAAAGCCATGAGGAAAATTCAAAACAAGCTAAGCACCAAACTGAAGCACACAACTTCAGGCAAGGGGGAAAGGGGGGGAATGGTAAGGAGGTGGGGGAGGGGGAAATTCCTGGGATTACAACAATGTGAAATTTATATATAAATAAATTTTAAAAAGAGATAAAGAGACATCAGATTAACTTATTAAGATCAGAATCTAGATATAATGATCATTGCTACTATGGTGTGCAAAATGAGACATGGAAACATTTTAATATAACTTTTGACTTCATAGCTACTGGTAGTAACTAGAACATTGTAGCCAGAATTGGCAGTCAGTTTAACTCCTGGCTTTCTTGTTCATCAAAGGCAGTTTCATTTGCATGTAAGACATGACCATTGAAAGCACTGATGATTAACAACCTAATCTCTCTCTACTAAAAGAAAATGATACTGACTATATTACGTTTTTTTATTTTGGTAAAAAAAATTTATAGCGGCATTTTATTCAAATTCTGTTCTACCAACACCAGTAACTCTGTCCACATGCTGTGTGATTGGGCAGAACTGAGTGCATTATGGCTGTAATATTTTCACTATCAAATATTCTAAGCAATCAGACACACATTCTAGTCTTATTAGCAATCTTATCTGAGGAGTTATAAGAGAATATCCTTTGAGTTTTGCTATAAAATTTTTACAGAAGAATAATAACTTGGGCTTTTAAAAGTCTGTAAAAATCTACAGCCACCAATTGTGCAGACTGACCTAGATGAACAACACCTCAGATCAGCTTTATATGTTTCCTTGTGATCTGGTCAACTACATCGAAGGTCACACCATGCCACCTATAAGAGGATTTTAGAGTTTGGTTTTCTTAGCAACATTCACCTTGTAGTCCAGTCTCTAAGAATGATGAATCAAAAGCTACAACTTAAACTCATCAAGTCTTGTACTTGAGTTTTATAAAAATAGTAACGAATAACTTTTTAATGTTCTGTGACTTGGTTTTTAAACTTAACACTGTTTCATAGACTCACCAATGCTATTTTATATGTGTTTTATTTATTTATTTTCATCACTATGTAATATTACCTTTGTGAAGACACCAGAGTATTGTGGTTCATTTTTTTCTCCCTGTTATCTAGACTGCTCTTATTTTACTTTAAAAATAAATTTTGCTGTGATTTATTTCACATATTTCTTGCACATTTGCAAGCATTTCTCTAAAGTGGATGTGCTGGTTTACAGGGTAAGACAGCCACAGATTTATAAAGCATCATCCCATTCAGCAGGGGGAACTGGTCATCAAGGGTGGGCAGTGGGGAGAGGTGTATGGGGTGAAAATGTGTGTGGGAACGTCTGTGGGATGAAGGTAGCAAGTGTCTGTGTCTGTAGGAATTGACTGTATGTCTGCACCTATATTCAGAGGTGCTGTGTCATGTCCTTCAGGTTGTTGGGTGTTTAGTGGCTGACTATTGAAAGCAGGTGCTGGTGAGGCAGCTAAAACCTTGAACCCAAGAGAGCATGTCAGTCACTCACAGACCTGTGAATTGACAGTACCAACCGATTCAGCACTGAGAGTGATGAAAAGTCTATTGTGCTCCAAATCTTTCCAAGTCTGGTATTGTCAGAATTTAGCTTTTGCCAGTATTTCAGACAAAGTGCTCTTTCTTGTGTCTTCATGTTCAAGGTCTTGCTTACTAATAAAGTTGAGTGTATTTTCAAACTTATGTTGCTCTTTCTATGAAATGCCTACTACTATCAGTGACATTCAAAACATGTTTAACTGGTACCGATCTTATCAAATACTAGAGAATATATAAAATCAATGGAAACTGGCTGGACATTCACTTGATCAATTCATATCTTTTGCTCATTTTTCTTTCAAGCATTTTTCTTATTGATTTCTAGAAATTCATTATGCATTCAGTATACAAATCCAAAAATAGTACATGAGTTGAAAATAGCCTTTTTCAGTTTGTGACTCATCTTTTTACTGCCTTCCTGGTGATGTTTGAGGAGCAGGAGTCTCTAAATTTTAATATAGTCAAATGTAGCAGTCTTTTGTCATGGTTTGTGCAATTTAGTTAAAAAAATCACTTTCTAGTTTGAGATCATAAAATATCAATATATAATTTGTTTTAAAATATTTAAGAGTTTCCGGCCATGTGCTTAAGATTTTAATCTATTAACTATGGTGCATGAAGAGGGATCCAATTTCAAATTGTTTTTCATAAGTAGTTTGGGTGAAGGTGTTAACAGTGAAGGTGAAACAAACAAACAAATAAGAAAAAATGAAAACAACCAATGGGACTGAACCATGGAGTGAGAGAGGAGGAGGGGGAAGAATGTGGGGGAGGTGAAGAGCACAAAAGATCAGGATAGTTAACAAATGTTAGTGAAGTGGGAAAGCCCCGAGGTAAACACACATACACACACATACACACACACACACACACACACACACACACACACACATTTACCAGATATCGGAAGAGAACAATGGGCCAAACAACCAACAACTGAACTTCAACCTAACCAACCAACAAATTGCAGAAAAATGGGAGATGGAGTGACTGGAGGGGGGATAAAGAGGGGGGATATGGAGGGAGGAGGAGGAGGGATCAATTAATGCACAATTGCCACAAATCAATAAAATGAATTTAGAAAAATAGAATAAATACTGAGAGTTCATATGACTGCTACTTAGTTGTAACATTTGGTATTTTTCAGGTACTAGGAAAAAAAAAACAGTGAAGGTGATGAGAAAAGGGTATGAGGATTTAAGAGGTTCTAGCACCCAATTTGCAAAGTGAAAAGGGGTTCCTCACATGTCTAACAAACAATGTTATGGACACCAATTTGGTGTCCAACAATTCAACACAATTTTGGCTGTACCTAGAGATAACATCAGGATCAACAAGTTAAGAGCTCAGTCGTACAGTCCTCCAAAACTATGCCCAGGTGCAGCTTCAAGCTGTCTCTGTGCTTCTGACAGGCTGGGTCCTACAGGCTCATTCTTGGATTTGATTATTTTTCTAGGATAACTCAGAGAACTCAGAGAAATATTTTACCTAGTAGACTTACTTCTTGTAAAAGGATATGATAATGATACAAATGAACATCTACACAGCAGATGCTTAGAGCAAGATGTGTGGACAGAACATGGGATTTCTAGGCTCTCTCTCTGAGTACACCACTCTTCTCAAATTTCCATACAAGGAGAGTAGCACCAGGTCCAGGGAAATTTCTTCTGATAACAAACCCTGGTCTTTCACAGGCTCCTCAACTTCATTTTACCACAAGATATTGCTAAATGTATGGTGTGTGAAACATGATGTAGGCAGAATTTGGTCTCAGTGCCCCTTACCCTCTTTTCCCCAGGTTCCTTTCTCCATAGGCCCATCCTTTCTCCACAGTGTCCCTATGTCACACATTCTCTCATACATATGTACTTCTGGTAGGAAGAACAGATATCTAAAATTTAAATAAAGTTGGCCTATTTGGAATTTCTCACTTTGGAAGAGCAGCACAAGAAAATTCCAAAGAGCAATCTTTACATGGTGAAATAATAAAATTTCAGAAACTGCATTTTTAAGAAATTTTCTGGAGACTCCTCAATCACACTACTCTGTTTGCTACACCATCTGTCAACTTGGAAGGCCAGGCCTGCTGACAGAAGTGTCAGATCCCAAAGTCTGAGCTACTCTGGATCTCACTAATGGAATTAATTGAATTCCATTCCAAATAATACTTAAAGAGTACTTCTACCTTATTATGTTATGGTCCTTGACTCAGTTTTTCTCAGCTAATATTGCCAACATAATTCTTTTAGGTTCTGGAAAGTAGATGGTTGAATATCTCAGAGGTTAATTAACTTAGCCACTGTCTCTTCATCCTGTAAAGTTAATCTTTATTTTGAACTACAGCAGCCTCTTGCACTTTCTTAAAGGTTTCCACTGCTGTGGGTTATCAAACCTTACTTTTAAGCTCGGAATGTTGTCGGGTAAAATGAGGCTTTCTAATGTAAACTTAAATTTTCTGCCTGCTTCTCCCAGGCAGATTCAAATCATATTTCTCCTGCAGGAAAATACCTTCACCTTTATTATGTAAATTCTAGCTGCCATTTTTCACCTCCCTGTCTCAAAAAAACTTAGAAACTGCAGTTTACATCTTACTAGCTTGCCACAATTTACCCTTGTAGCTCCTGCAGCCTAAAGACATTCAAACTTGTGGGTTCTTTGTGCCATCCCCAGCCTTTTCACTAAATTCCAAGTCAGAACAAGACTCATAACGTGCAGACTAATTTATTGCTAAACAAAGTGAATTCCTATTTACTACAGAAAAAACAAAAGAAAAACTCTGATTACTCCAACATTGTCCAAAACCTTTCTCAACATTGTTCAAAGTCCTTGCCCAGATTGTCCAAAACCATCAATTCTTTAGTCCTGTTAGCCTCACTACTTGTCCAATCCTTCAGAGTTCATTGACATGTGCTCAAAGAGTAGACATCCTCCTTTGGCGTGCCCCAGCTCTTCCAACCAGGCAGTTGAGAGCATAATGTTGTCTTTTCCTTGTCCACTTCAGGTGGTAGAAAGAAACTCCATAGTACTGGAACCAGTAAAGTTAATTTTCTTCTCAGTCCTGATTCACACGGACTCTCCAGAAATATCTAAATTAAACTCTAGAAGACAAACTTCAACATGGAGTTCAAATCTCCAAACTTTCAGCAGGCACATTCAGCTTAAGCTTACTAAAAACCATGTTACCAACTCAGGCCAAAACCCAGGGCTGAAGCCCCCTTCACGGCCTCAGGTCCTCCATCTTTCCTCCCCAAATGGCTGTTTCTTCTTCTTTGTCCCAGTTCTCCTTATATAGTCCCTTATATCTTTTTCCCTGCCCTTCTGGACGGTATTGTGAGTTATCACATTACAAAGAAAAAAACATTTTACTTCTTCCTCCCCCTTGTATCTTTCTGAAAGAAATTCTAATCAAGGCCATTCTCATATTTTAGCATGTCCTCCTTAAAATTTGCAATTCTAAACAGGAGACAATGACACTGGGGGGGGGGGGGAGGTGCCTCCTATCAATTTCCCACTCTAATCTTCAAAGATTTTTATTTCTATAAAAATAAAAAAACTTATAAAACAAATCCATTTCTCAACCCAAAATGCAAAAACAATACATGTACCAGGCAAAACATGCAGTTACATCAATACCAGTTAAAGCATATATCAAACCATTATCCATTTCAACACAATAAAACATGCAGTTACATTAATACCAGTTAAAGCATTTATCAAACCACTATCCATTTCAACACAATCAGAAAAACTTCAGTACTATTAGGCAAAACACGAGACCACAATATCAGCAGGCACATGCATTATTTAAGAAATTGGGCACTTATGAATTATTAAGTATCCAAGGGGGGAAAATCAAATCATTAAACCTGTAGAACTTGTTCCTAACATTATTTAGATCGTTTTAAGTTTGCAAATTTTCAATCTATATTTAGTAGTCTACTGCTTTATCCTGAACTTCCAAACTCTTGGTAAATCTGACTTATGTACATACTGGATTTTCTCTGGCAACTTTATATTAAACTTTTCACTTCCCTTATCAACAGCCAGTATACAGTCTGACATAAGCAAGCACTTTATCCTAAACACATATCCAATATACACAGAGGGCGTTACACTGCATGCTTACAGAATCCCCATTAAGAGGCATATTACAAAACCTGTCCATTTTGGTTCCATGAATGCTTTTTACCATAGCAACTTTATCATCTATCTTTTGGCTTTTAGGGTAATTAGCACAAGGGTTTTATTCCCTTGGGCTAATTAACCAGAGGATGGCAGCCTCATGGTCACCAAAACTGTTATTGGGTATAATAGGTGCCCCTTAAAATGTACCTGTGACCACTCCCATCTTCCTAAGGATTGCAATCCAATTCCCTCTTTGAGACAGGGAACTTCTCAGCTGTGCTTGCTTCTTTGCTGTGGCATATAATCTTGAAAACAAAATCACTCACAGTTGGGTTTATGAATAATTCTTTAATGAATTACTGCAAATTAATACTTAACTCTGTCTCTAATAACTTCTGCTTTAGTCAATTGTTTAAGCAGCCCGTAACTTGGTCTTATTGTGTTTTTCAAACTAATTTCCTCCAGGCTGTCCCCTCCTAAGCTGTCTTTTTAGAGCTTATTTAGTTAGCCTGCAAGAGGCTGGCAAAGAGGGAATCCCTGACCTTGACACTGGGTCAAGCCAGAGCTGCAGGCATATAGCTTATTGCCTCCTCAAGATGATATCAACCAATGAGATGGGCACAAGCCCTGCTCGAGCACCAAGTTGCAGCTGATTGGTGCTCATATTTAGCAAGGACAAATGGACTACACGTGAATGGACTGAGGATTTTAGCCAATTCTACTTTCCTTGCCTTCTCTGCCAGTGAAGTTTACTTCTTGGTTCTTAAGCACTGGCCCTAAAACCTGTTAAGACTCATAGCCTTCGCAACTCAGCTAACCTCTTTGTTATAGGAGGTCTGCATGGAACTCTGTTTCTTGCTCACGTTGCAGTGTATCTTTCCAGTATCTAAAGTTCTTCGTTTCAATATTAGGCTTGGGGTACTCAAGGGTCAGGATTTCTCTTAAGGTGAAGGGTACCAATTTGTTCAGGTACCCCTGAATTTCAGTCAGAACCAGGGATACTCAGTTACTAGGATGTAAAATAATGGTCAAGCCAGCACTCTTTCTGCTAGGGATGTGACTGAAACACTCTTTCCATTCACATCTTTATGCATCCTGTGAAGCAATGTGTGCGAGCAGGCTGTGGCAGGGGCATTATCAAGCATAATCCCTACTCCTGTTATTGGAAGGGAAAAGAGAGAGACTTTTTAAACTATAAGCTCTAACTCAAAATCCTCCTATTCTAGCTTTTCCCGGAGAAGCAGACTCAAAACACTTGCATTTTCACTGACCACTTAATATTGTTATGTAGAATTCCCTGCTGCTTGCCAGCAGCTTCTCACAATTCTCTCTCTCTCTCTCTCCCAGACCAGGAAAAGAAAAACTCAGAAACCTCAGTTTACAACTTACTAGCTTGCCTCAATTTACTCTTTGCAGCTCCTGCAGCCTAAAGACATTCAAAATTGTGGGTTCTTTCTGCCACCCCCAGCCTTTTATTATACTTTTCAAACCAGAACAAGACTTAGAGTGCAGACTAATTTATTACTAAGCAAAGTGAATTCCTGTGTACTACAGAAAGAAACATATAAGAAAAACTCCAATTACTCCAACATTGTCCAAAACTTTCCTCAACATAGTCCAAAGCCCTTCCCCAAGATTGTCCAAAACCTCAGTTCTTTAGTCCTGTTAACCTCACCACTTGTCCAGTCCTTCAGAGTTCATTTTACATGTGCTTGAAGAGCATGCTCCAGCTCTTCCAAGAGGGTAGTTGAGAGAGTAATGCTGTCTTCACGGTGATGTAGTGTCCTCCTCATTTCAGGCAGTTGAAAGTAACTCCAAAATACAGAAATCAGCAAAATTCATTTATTTGGGCCTAGTTCACAAGGCCTTTTCAGAAACACCTGAATCAAACTCAATAAGACAAATTCCAATATGGAGTTCAAATATCTAACCTCTTTAGCTTTTAGCAGACATATCAGCTTATGCTTACTACAAGCTACAAGTTACCAGTCTGGGCCAAAATCTGGGCCTGAGGCCCCTCATGATGGCTTGAGGACCTGGCCTCCATCTTTCTTTCCAAAATTATTGAATCTCTTTCTTTGTTCCTCAAGCCTCTTATACCTTTCTTCCCAAGTCTTCATGTCAAGGATTCCTAGGTTGGAAGTCCTGTCAGGCAGGTTTGCAAATCAAAGTACCACCCAGCTCTCTGTAAAATTAGCAAGTCTATAGTAACAGGAGAGTAGCTAGCTCTTTATCAAATGTATGTATCAACTGTTAATGGCAGGAGGGTGGGGGTGGTTAGGCTTCAAGCATCATTCCTATTTCTACTCCTCTTTTGGGTAAGAACTCTCAAGACAGCATCTGAAGTGTCAATTCATTATCTAATACCCATCAAGTTTTTATCCAAGTGTATAAAGATATTATGACTCCTTCTTCATGAGGAGAAAAGAGCAATGTCTTTCTTGAAATTTTAAGTGATTTTCCCAGTTAATATCTAGTCTGTTGATCTCCTTGCAACTCTAAAACTTTATAACTCACCCTTTAAACTTTAATCCCAATTTTATACCACCGAGGAGAAAAACTCCCCTCTACTTAAGGGAGATATTATTATTCAGGGTTCTCTGTCTGCAGGGTTTTCTCATCAATAAATTTGCAGGATTTTCCTTTTTACTCATTCAGGACTTGGGCTCATCTATATTTACTCAAAATTGATTGTACATTAGAAGGCTCTGGTGAACTTTTCATAAATGCAGAGGTTCTCCTTCTAATGATTTGGTCCAGAGAGTGTGAGATATATCCACATTTAATAAACAATGCAGGGAATTCTGTGTCGATTATCAAGGCACACACATATGTGTGCAGCATTCCCAAAAGTAAGAATACATTCATGTCCACTCACTGACATGGGAATTGTGGCATTTAGAATGGCTTGACCTCTGGATGTCCCTTCACAGTGTGTGAAGGAAAATTTAGATGAACACTATAGTCTTGTCACACAACTTGTGGTTGCTGTACCAGAGTAGAAGCGTGGCCTCCGCTTAAAGCTTTCTGACTTAGGACCTACGTTTTAACAAGACTGAGGTAATGCGTGTGCTCGTGGGGTGTCAGGAGTACTTGTAAAAGTCAGAACATGGGTTTAGAGTGCAGCTGACTTACAATTTGTTCTTTGTGCCATAATTCATTAATTCTGGTGTTAGAATTCAGGAATGTTAAAATTGTGAATCAAAGTGTTATTGGGGGATAAGGACTACCCCCTTTTAAATTCCTTTTTGCTATGGGTTCTTCTGTCTGCATGCAGCAGCTGCTCAGAGATCAAACCTTAGTGACTAGGATAGACATAGAGGTTTTTTTCCAGATATGGGAAAAACAAACTAAAAGAGTCCACACCCTCACAAGTGTTCCAAACGGAATAGAGGTCCACTTCCACTCTTCAAGGAGCTTCGGGGGTTTACTTTAGTCTTAGGGTACTTCTGGTTGAAAACGCCAGGTTGCGTCCTTGACTCCTGATCCTCTGTCATTCTAGTTTGCCCCAGATGAATCCAATCAGCACTGGTGACTCTCAGGCGGGTCTCTCTGAGGCAGGACTATCCGAGCTTCACCCTGGCTCCGAACTTCACCAGGGTCATCTCTCCTCCACCTTCACACAGTTCTAGATCCTCAGGAACCCGAGTGCCAGGGAGGTGAGGAAGCTCCAAAGGACTCAGCTCCTGGGTCCTTCTCCTCCTGAGGCCAAAAACCTCTGCATCTGATGCCAATTTCCAGGCTCTCACTCTCACTCCTCTCCAAAATCATATATCTCTTTCTGCCCCCTTAGTCTCTTTTTATCCTTTTCTTTGCTCCCCCTCCCTCATCAACCAGTGACCCTCAATTCACAACCATACTCTTGGTGGTCTGAACTTCTCTTTTTCCTCTGGACCTTGGGAATCACCACCTCAGGAATCATTTTACAGTATTTTTTGGGTGTTTTTTTTTTTTTTTTTGAGACTAGGTCTCGCTATTTTTGCCCATGGACCCACAGGCTCACATTGCCCGGGGTACCACGGACTCAAGCAATCCCCAGCCTCAGCTTCCCAGGTAGCTGAAATTACAGGCACGCGCCACCACGCCCAGCTATTTTTGGGACTAGGTCTCGCTGTGTTGCCCTAAGCGGAACTCGAACTGCGATCTCTAGCCCCAGCCGCTTCATAGGTTGAAGCTTACAGGCATGAGCCATTGTGCCTGGCAGATAATCACTTTACAGTAAAAAGGGGAAATGGCCTTATCTGGTGTCAGGCTAGTCTTAGTGTCTGTGTCTTTCAGAGTGATAGCAATGCCCACACTCCTTTCTCAGTGAAAAGAATTGGGTCCATATTGGGTCCCCAGTTCAAAAGTACAGCCATTTTGTTAAGTAACCCTTGTGAAAAAGAGTGAACTGTATCTACATAACGCAGGTGGAGATGTAAAGGAGGAACCCCTTGTAAAAAGGAGAAAGCAGGATGCATCTCCATAATACAGGTAGAAAAAGGTGGAACCAGGGAGTGTCTGCATTCCTCAGATGGGAGTAACATACACCTGATAGCTTTCTGGGGCAAGGTAATCTTAATGTAATATTTTGTAAATTTCCCTGATTTTGTACAATTGTATATAAACTCTGAAAAATCAATAGAAAGCCTCCAACATCCCAAGGTACTGCCGCTGCGTAGGTGGGTGCTGGGTTGGATTCTGAACTCTAACACTTGGTTAGTGACCATACCTCTCTTGAGTATTCCCTAACAAGTAAAATGGGAATAATAGAAACTACAACATTGTTTGGCTGAATCTCCCTGAATATTTTTAGAGATATATTGTCAAGGAGAATTCCTGAAACAAAATAGTCATTGGTAAATGTTAGTTTGTTAGCATTCTTTCTGCCTTGGTGAGTATTAGTGTCCAAATTTATATGGGTTTTTAGGCAACAAGAACGTGCTTAAGAAATTAAGTTATTATCTAACTATTGTAGGTGGACAATTCAAATACACAGAATTGTATAGGGAAGTATTTGAGGGACCTGAAGAATTATGATGAACCTTCCAATGACACTCCTAGTGTGACTTAAAGAAAAGAAAGATGAGAATATGTAGGAAAAGATAGGGGGTGTGACTAACAGAAAGGATCGCCTTCTGCTTCCCAGCAGTTCCACAAAGATTGGTTGTAGGATTCAAAGTGAGAGAGGACCAGGTATCAACAATGACAGCTTGTCCACTGAAACTGGGTAAAAAGAAAAAAATAAGACTTTTTGACTTGAACTTTGACTACCTCTACCTGCTTTTCCCTAGGAAGCAGGTTCCAAACAGTTAATTAGCATCTTCTCTGTTCACCTACTACTGGTATGCAAAAATCAGCTATCAGCTTCTCTCAGCTCTCTCCTCCTCTCTCAGACCTAAACTTAGAAACACAGTTTAAACTTTAGACTAGTTTGCTTCAATGTACCCTCTTTTAGACTTCCCTGGGTTCTTTCCACCATTCCCAGCCTTCTCACCAAAATCCCAAGCCAAAGCAAGAGTCTCAGAGTGCAGACTAATTTATTACAAAACAAAGTGATTTCCTAATTACTCCAAAATGATTTCCTAATTTATATATGTAAAACTCCAATTACTTTAGCATTGTCCTAAACCTTTCTCAACATTGTTCAAAGTCCTTTCCCCAGATTGTCCAAAAATCCTCAGCCTCTCAGTCCTGATCATCTCACCAGCATCAGTCAGTCAGAGTTCATCCCCACGTGTTTGAAGACATCATCCTGTGGCGTGCTCCACTCTTCCATGCCGTCTTCTCCTTGTCCTTCTCCGTGTAGTAGGAAGAAGCTCCATAGTACTGGAATCAGCAAAGTTCATTTTCTTCCAAGGCCTGGCTTTTGCACCGCCTCTCCCAGACACAAGTCAAACTCAGCAAAACAAACTCCAACACGGAGTTCAAATCTCCAAACACCTTAACTTCCTTTAACAGACATACTCCTAGCCTGGGCCAGCCAAAAGCTGCAGGCCCCAGGCCTTGGCCACATGACCAAGTTCACATGGCTCACATCTTCATCCTGCAAAGTCCCTGATGAAAATGCTCATCCCACAAATGGCAGGATATCCCTTCTTTTGTTCCAACCCTCTTTATATATCCTTATTTCTACCCCCCCCCCCCCATCACCTTCCAGGAGCAGATCCTGAGTTATCACATTACAAAGAAAAAAGCCTGTTTTACTTCTTCTTCCTCCCCCTTATATCTTTCTGAAAGGAAATTCTAATCAAGGCCATTCTCACATTTTAGCATACTCTCCTTAAATTTTGCAATCTTAAACAGGAGACAATGATACCCAGGGGGGTAGGCGCCCCCCTATCTTCATGACTTTCTGGAAGGTGATGAGTGATGACAGTTCATGATAGACCATTTCACCTGATGCCAAGTTTTAGCATAGTTGGAAAGAAGGTAAAATCTGTAGATGCAGCACGCTTCGAAAAGAGTCTGTCCAAGGCATTCAGGGACTTTCTAGGCAAAGCTGGAGGTTACTACATGACCAGCACCCTTTTGTGTGGGTCCAAAGGGAAGTAGCTCTGTGGCTAATGGTACAATCTCTAAAGTCAGAAATCACCTAAATTTGGATAGTTTATGGTTCACTTAACCTCTATATACCTCTTTGCTTCCCTTGTATATAATGATTTTTATTTATTTATAACTAACTTTGCTATATAATATCTACGATAATGAAGAGAACTTAAATATAGAAAATACCTAAGAATTCTTTTTTAATTTTCAATTTTTTTATTTTTGCATATTTTACAATATATGATTGTATAACTGCTAATCCCCATGGGAATACTCCCCCACACCACATCTCCCCTGGTCACGTTGCCTCCTTTCTTTTTGTTGTTTGTCCATGTTTAGCCCTTTTTTTTTTTTTTTTTTTTTTTTTTTTTTTTTTTTTTTTTTTTTTTTTTTTTTTTTTTTTTTTTTTTTTTTTTTTTTTTTTTTCTTGATCCATTTCCTCATCCTTGGTGAGGGTGCAATTTCCCAGGACTTGGTAGAACGTGCTGTTTATCATTCCTGTACTGCTTTTGGAGCCCCTTTGGTCTTGGTGGGTCCCATCTCCACAGCTTGTGCCACATTTTGTTGCTCCTTCAGTCATGCTTCAGGTCTTTGGCTTTGGCGGTATGACTCCGCCGTATATTTTGGAAGAGCAGATCCTCGAAGGGCTATCCATCAGCTGATGGTAGGTCTTCTCCCTTGGGGCTTTGCTGTGGGGCCACTGCCATCATTAGACAAGCCTCTTTTTTTGTGTGTGTCTAAGTCTTGCTATTTTTGCCCGTGGAACCGCAGGCTACTGTTGCCCGCGGTACCACAGGCTCAAGCAATCCCCTGCCTCAGCTTCCCAGGTAGCTAGGATTACAGGTGTGCACCACCACGCCCAGCTACTTGGGGCTAGGTCTCACTGTGTTGTCCCGAGCAGGACTCAGACCGCAATCCCTAGCCCCGGCTGCTTCATAGGCTGTAGCTTACAGGCACGAGCCACCATGCCCGGCTTTCAGCGGTATCTTCCCTCTAAGCAAAGAGGGTGTGCAGTGCCCTTATTGACAGCGTCTCTGTGCCAGGTTTCTGTTCACAGCTCCTCAGTGACATTGTAGGCGTCATATTTTGTTGGTTCTCCCAGTTCAATGCGTGTGGTGCTCGCCTTGTTCCCCTTGAGTCCTGCCCGGGTGGCACATTTTAAGGGACTTTCCACCAGTATCTCACTCGTTTGGTTTCTGTGGATGAATATTATCTTAAGATATCACTCCTGATTAGAGCTCTCATGTTGAAGGCAAACCCAGAGGAGACTGTGACAGACGTGCCACCAACCCCGTCCCCTCCACCCCCTGCCCCCTCACCACGAGCCCTGCTTCTTCACAGGCTCAGATGTGCGGTGCAGTCTCTTCCCGGGCTGACCCCAGCCCCACCCCGCCTGACATCGAGGAAGCGCGTGGAGCCAGAGCGCCGTGGACCACGCGGCCACAGATACCTGCGTGAACCCCGGGCGCCAGCCAAGCCCAGATGCTCCTGGGCTCAACCTACCTAAGAATTCTTTATGCCTCTAAATAACTCTGAGACACTTAATGTTTGCCCTCTGTTAAAAAGTGATTTCCATTTAACTTAATATAATTTTATGATAGTGATGCTTATCTTATAATTTGAACATTTCCATAAAGGTTCAGAAAGGGGGATTTATAGCCAATGATAACCAATATAGATAATTACCCATTTCATGAAAATTTGCACTGATAAAATTGCTCCAGTTCTATTATCTCCATGATACCTTAGCAAGGCATTGTGGGGAGACAAGTTCCATCCTCTGGCATACACTTCCAACAGTTTTCACTATGCCACTCACTACACAGAAGAGTGATCCTCAGTGAAGTGTTCAAATCCTCCTCACCCCTATCCCCAACCCCACTCCCAACCCCAGCCCCATGATACAACTGGGCCTGACTGCAACTTCCTGTTGTTCTTCTGTTCACATCTTGGTCAGGCATTCATGCTCTCGGTTGAAAAAAAAAAACACCTTGTTCTTATTATTAGATAACTCTAAAAAACATCTAAAATCTATACTCAGCTGCTGTCAAAGACTAACTGCAAGTCTGCCTGATAGATTGTGAAGAATAATTTCATAAGATTGTGAAGAATAATTTCATAAGTCATAGAAAAATGAATCCAACTAAACAATGAACATTTCTATCAGGTAGCTTTGAAATTTAAGGTAACAACACTGTGTAAACATGAAAGACGTAACTTCTCTTTTTGAGAGTTTGTTAATTTTAATACTTTCTATATTCCAATATATTTTTCACTCTTTGGAAAATAGTACAGAAAACATCCAAAAAGTGCTGGCATAATTTTAGCTATTATCATTGCCATCATTATCTTCAACTTCTTTTTAAAAATTTATATATATATATATTTCACATCATTGTGATCCCTGGGGTCCCCCCCCACCTCCCCTTCCTGGCCACTCCAGCTGGTCCCCTCCCGCAGTTGTGTACTTTCATTTGGTTGTCCATATATTAGTGAGACCATTTGGTTTTTGTCTTTTTCTTTCTGACTTGTTTCTGCCAGTACGATTTCTTCTAGGTACATCAATGTTACCAAAAATTCATCAAATTTGTCATTTTTTGTTCATGTGTAATATTCCATTAAGTATATATATATATATATATATATAAATATATATATATATATATATACCACATCTTTCTCATCCAGTCATCTGTCTTGGGGCATTTGGGTTGTTTCCAGGACCTTGCAATTATAAATAGTGCTGCAATAAATATCCGAGCACAGGTGTCCTTTTGTACCCACATTTAGGTCTCTTTTGGGTAGATTCCCAGACGAGCTATTACTGGGTCAAATGCTAGCTCCATTTTCATTAGTTTGAGGGTCCTTCACACTGCTTTCTATAGTGGCTGAACTAGTTTGCATTCCCACCAGCAGTGTAAAAGTGTTCCTTTCTCTCCACATCCACGCCAGCACTTGTTGTCTGCTTTTTGGATGTGGGCCATTCTTACTGATGTAAGGTGGTATCTCATTGTGGTTTTGATTTGCATTTCCCTTACTGCTAATGACATTGGACATTTTTTCATGTGCCTGATAGACATTTGGACTTCCTCTTTGGAGAAGTGTCCTTTTAGATCTTCTCCCCATTTTTCAACTAGGTTCTTTGCTCTGTTTTTTTTAAGTTGTATGAGTTCTTTGTGTAACATACCCTTATCACTTGTATGGAGGGCAAAAATTTTCCCCCCCGCGGTTGGGATTCTTTTTGTTTTTTGTTTTATCTCTTTTGCTGTACAAAAGTGTTTTAGTTTGATGTAGTCCCAGCTGTTTATGTTTTCCTTCATTTTTTTTTGCCATCTATGGATGTGGCCAAAAATGGGTTTCTGGATTGTAACTCATGAAGGGTTTTCCCCAGGTTTTCCTCTATGTATTTAATGGTTTAGGGTCTTATGTCTAAGTCTTTTATCCATTTTGAGTTGGTTTTTGTACATGGTGTGAGAAAGGTTTCTTGGTTCATTTTTTTGCATGTCTTGTTCCAGTTTTCCCAGCACCATTTATTGAAGAGGCTGTCTTTCTTCCAATGTAAGTTTTTCACTCCTTTGTCAAAGATAAGTTGACTATGTATGTGTGGTTTTATTTCAGGGGATTCAGTTCTGATTCATTGGTCTGATTGTTTTTATACCAGTATCAAGCTGTTTTAATTACTATGGCTTTGTAGTATGGTTTGAAGTCTGGAATAGTAATACCTCCATTCTCTCTTTTTCTGGTCATGAGATTTTTCGATAATCAAGGTCTTTTGTTATTCCATATGAATTTATGTAATTTTTGTTCTATATCTTTGAATGATGTTGTTGGAATCTTTGTAGGGATTGTGTTGAATTTGTAGATTGCTTTTGGCAGGATGGTCATTTTGATGATGTTAATTCTTCCAGTCCGTGAGCAGGGAATGTCTTTCCATTTCCTTATGTCTTCTTGTATCTCCTTTAGCAAAGTTTTGAAATTTTCTTTATATAGATCTTTCATGTGCCTTGTTAGGTTTACCCCTAAGTGTTTTGTTTTTTTTTAAGTGCTATGGTAAATGGGATTTTTTTTTTTAAATTTCTTCTTCTTCTGTTTGACTTTTTGTATATAGGAAAGCTTCTGTCTTCTGTGTGTTGATTTTGTAACCGGCTACTTTGCTGAACTGGTTTATTGTTTCAAGAAGTTTTTCTGTGGATTTTTTGGGTTCTCTACATAAAGTATCATATCGTCTGCATATAATGAGAGCTTCAGTTCTTCTTTCCCTATCTGTATTCCTTTTATGTCTTTCTCTTGTCTTATTGCCCTTGCTAGAACTTCCAGTACAATGTTGAAGAGTAGTGGAGAGAGTGGGCATCCTTGCCTAGTTCCAGATCTTAGTTGGAATGGTTTTAGTTTTTCCCCATTTAAGGTGATGTTTGCTGTAGGTTTGTCATAGATGGCTTTTATTATGTTGAGGTATGTTCCTTTTATCACCAATTTTTCAAGAGCTTTTATCATAAATGGGTGTTGAACTTTATCAAATGGTTTCTCTGCATCTATTGATATGACCATACAGTTTTTGGTTTTTCTCTTTGTTGATGTGGTGGATTATATTAATTGATTTTCAAATGTTGAACCATCCCTGTGCCCCTGGGATAAATTTCACTTGGTCATGGTAAATAATGCTTTTTATCCATTGTTGGATTCAGTTTGCCAAGATTTTATTTAAAATTTTTGTATCTGTGTTCATTAGGGGAATTGGTCTATAGTTTTCTTTCTTTATGCTGTCTTTATTTGGTTTTGGTATGAGAGTGATGTTTGCTTCATAGAATGTGTTTGGCAGTTTTCCTTCTTTCTCATTTTTTTTGGACAAGTTTTAGTAGCGCTGGTGTTATTTCCTCTTTGAATGTCTGGTAGAATTCATTTGTGAAACCATCTGGTCCTGGGCTTTTGTTTTTAGGTAGTATTTTGATGACTGCTTCAATTTCACTGCTAGTGATTGGTTTAAGTTCTCTACTTCTTCTTTGTTTAGTTTTGGGTGGTTATATCTTTTCAGGAATCTGTTCATCTCATTCAAGTTGTTGTATTTGTTTCCATATAGGTGTTCATAGTAATCTCTAATTATCCTTTGGATTTCTGATGTGTCTGTTGTAATTTCTCTTCTTTCATTTGTAATCCTGATTATTTGAGTGTTCTCTCTTCTTTGTGAGGTTTGCAAGGGGTTTATTAATTTTATTTATTTTTTCAAAGAACCAACTTTTGGTTTTGTTGATTTTCTCAATAATCTTTTTGCTATCTAGTTTATTTCTGCTTTTATTTTTATTAGTTCTTGTTTTCTGCTGGGTTTTGTTTTTTTTTTTTTTTTCTAGTTCATTGAGTTGGGAGATTAGGTCATTTCTTTGGTTGTTTTCTTGTTTTTTGATATGAGCCTGTATTGTTATGAACCTTCTAAAAAATGCTTTTGCTGAGCTCCAGACACTTTGGAATGTTGTGTCTTCTTTGTCATTTGTTTCAATGAAGGTTTTAATTTCTTCCTTAATTTCCTCAGTTACCCAGTCTTCATTTAGTAACATGTTATTCAGTCTCCATGTGTTGGGCATTTTTCTTGCTTTCTTTTCATTGTTGATTTCTAGTTTGATGCTTTTACGATCAGAGAAAAAAGTTGGTACTATTTTAATTTTTGTATATATATTAATATTTGCCTTATGTCCTAATATGTGGTCGATTTTTGAGCATGTTCCATGTGCATTTGAGAAGAATGTGTATTCCTTTCCTTGGGGATGCAGTGTTCTGTAGATATCTATTAGGTCCATATATTCTAGTTCTTCATTTAGGGTTTTTGTGTCTTTGTTTAGTTTTTGTATTGTTGATCTGTCCTTTGGTGAGAGTGGTGTGTTGAAATCACCTACCACATATGTATTTTCGATGATGTCAGTTTTCAGTGCTGTTACTAGTTGTTTGATGAATTTTGGTGCTCCCTTATTGGTGAGTGTATGTTAATAATTGATATGTCTTTGTTATGTATTGACCCTTTTACCAATACATAGTATCCTTTTGTATCCCTTGTCACCTTTTTTTTAGCTTAAAGTCTACTTTATCTGCTATTAGTATGGCTACTCCTGCTGGGGGCCATTTGCTTGCAAAACTTTTTTCCAGCCCTTTACTTTTAGTCTGTGCTTATCTTTTGTATTTAGGTGTGTTTCCTGCAGGCAGCAGAATGTTGGGTATTGTTTTTTGATCCATTCTACTACTCTGTGTCTTTTGATTGTTGAATTTAGATCATTGATGTTTAGGGTGATGATTGATATTTGCTGTTGTGTTGTTGACTTTTGGAGTGTCCTTTGGAGGTTAGGGTTTCCTTTTTTTTTTTCTGTTACTGATATTTGAGACTCTGAAGTCGGTTTTTTGGTTGTCATTTTGTGGTTCTGATTAGCTTCCTTGTTTTGGTCTGCTTAATCTTCTGTTGGTTTTAATCTGAGGGCTTCTTGCAAGATTTCTTGGAGTGGTGGTTTAGTGGTAGCATATTTCTGGAGGCTTTGCTTATCTGGGAAGGTTTTTATTCTTTCATAGAGGAAAGAAAGCTTTGCAGGATAGAGTAGTCTTGGCTGGCATTTTTTTTTTCTTGGAGTTTTTTTAAGTTATGACTCCATGTTCTTCTTGCTTGGAGTGTCTCTTCAGAAAAGTCTGAGGTCAGCCTAATAGGTTTTCCTTTGTATGTTATTGGCTTCTTTTCTCTAGACAATCTCATTATTTTTTCCTTATCCTGGACTCTTGGGAGTTTTACAATGATGTGTCTTGCTGTGGTTTTTCTCTCATTGATGTAGTTTGGTGTTCTTTTGGCTTCTTTGATGTCTAATTTCATTTCTCTCTTCAGGATTGGGAAGTTTTCCTCCATTATTTCTTTAAATAGCCTTTCAGTACCCACACGTCTCTCTTCTCCTTCTGGACTCCCATAATTCTTATGTTTCCTTTCCTTAAGGAATCGGACAGACCTCTGAGTTTTTCTTCTATCTTCTTACATTGTGTCTCTCTTTCTCTGTCTTTTTTCTTCCTCTGGATTTTGGTGTCCTCCAGTGTACTTATTTGTTCCTCAACTTCATCCAGTCTGCTTTTGTAACTTTTCCCTGTATTTTTGAGCTCTTCTGTTTCTCCCTTTAGATCTTGGGTTTCTTTCTAAATGTTGCTCAGGTATTCAATTTTATTCTTCAATTTTTCAATTATTTTAACTTTGTTACTGTTTTCTTTCTTAATTTTTTGCATTTCTTCTAATTTATTCAGTTTCTCTGCCATGCTCACTTCTTTTTCTTTATGTTTCTAATTCTTCCCTTGGCTCTTTATATGCTTGCAACATGAATAGGTTCAGCTTCTTGTCTGAGAGATGGCACATTTCTTCAATATTATATTTGTTGGTTTCTAAAGTTTGTCTTTCCTTCTATGGTGTATTGGTTTCTGTGGGGCTTGCTGGGGTGTTTGCCTTTTTCTCCCTTCCTGTGCTTTGCTTTTGCACTTCTTCCACATATTGAGCAACTATGACTCTATTATTGGTTGGCATGTTGATTGGAGTCTTCTGGTAGCTTGTAGTTGAACCTCTTGGTCAGCCTGTCAGTTCTGTATTCCCTAAGAGGGGTTCTGAGTCCTGGTTAGTAGATGCTATCAGGCTTCTTCTGTGATTCTTTATGGAAGAGGAGTATAGGTGTCTTTTGCTATTGTTCTTTGTGTTTTTAGTCCTTCTGTTGGGTTATTTTGTCTGCGCTGGGGCCGTGAAGTGGTCCCGGTGCTTCAGGTCTCTCTCTGGGTCTCTAGGCTGCTGGGCAGTGCCTCCACCCCCACCAGGGATCTGGACTGCAGTTTCTGCTTTTGCGGTTGATTTGGGTCCCTTCCCTTCTGGCAGTGCGGGTCATGCCCCCTCACCTGGTTGCTGGAGCAAGGGGGGGGTCGGAGATTCCCTTTTGCATGCAGAGCTGAGGGGATCCTGGTTCAGGTCTTATCTTCAACTTCTTGTCAGTGACTATTTATTGAATATCAGGCACCAAGACTGAAATTTTGCATACTTTAATGTTAGTGATTGTTTTTATTAAACCCTGCAGGATAGACATTTTCAGAAACATTATGGATAGAATGAAATAATTTTCCAATGGAAAAATGAACATAAATCTATTGAATCTTGGGGAATGTATACCAAATCTGATGATTTTGGCTTAAGACTGTTTTCTTAAGCCACTTGTTTTGCCAAAAATCAGAGAATAATGCAAATTATATATGGGGTCACCTGTATTCTATCCTGATAAATCAGAGAACAGAAAATAATGTACATTGTATACATATACCACAATTTTCTGATCTATTTATCTCTTTTGGGGCTTTTGGGTTATTTTCATATCCTGGTTATTGTAAGTAGAGCTGCAACAAAGATATAATTATATAAATAAAATTATAACATTTCAAAAATTAGAGTTTTGGTGCCCATTGGGTAGATTCCCAGAAGTGGGATTGATGGATTAAATGGTAGTTCCATTTTCAGTAATTTCAGAGTCCTCTACACTGCTTTTCATATTGATTGGACCAGTTTGCATTCCCACCAGTAGTGTATAAGTGTTCTTTTCTCCCCATTCACACCAGCACTTGTTGCCATTTTTTGGATATGGGTCATTCTTACTGGTGTAAAGTGATATCTCATTGTGGTTTTGATTTGCATTTCCCTGATGATAAGTGATATTGAGCATTTTTTCATATGCTTATTGGTTATTTGTATTTCCTGTTTTGGAGAAGTGTATTTTAAGCTCTTCTCCCTGTATTGAATGATCTCATCTATATGCAAGACATAAGGAAAACAAACAAACAAATGGCCAAGGAAAATTTAAAACTAACTGTTAGCAGAACCAAAGCTTAGAACAAGAGAGGGGAGGTATTAAAAATGGGGGATGGTTTAAGATAGAACAAGAGGGATGAAGGGGTAAATTGGGGCACAGAGATTAAAACAATGGTTCACAGGTGATAATGTGGTAGGAGAACCTTGGGTAGACAGTGATGTGACATACATACATATGTGGAATCAATTAAAAAAACAAAATTAATTTAAAAAAATGTATAGTTAACTCTTTAATAGCACATTTGACTTGCACAGGATCACTTACATGAAGATTTTCTTGTAGATATAAAATAGTGCCAAGGTGGGGGGCAGGTCTGTGGGTTTTTACCCATGTGTTTAATTAAAAGGCTCTACTCAGGCTTGGAGTGCAACAGCAGCAGTGTTTATTAACTAACAGAAGCATGGGAAAGTTTCTAAGGTCACAAATGGTTGACCTTTTTTACCCCAGATAGCATCTGAAGTGTCCAGTCATCCAAAACAAAGGCCACTCATGCAAAATGGTGCCATCCTTTTATTACATTATATTTTAAGGAACTCAAAAGTTATATGGAGATTTTGGATGTGTGGGGGATTGGCCCTTCTAATCCTTGTGTTTTTCAAGGGTCAACTGTATACCTATTCTCAGTCTTATCTTAAAAAATAAGGTTCAAATGGTTAGCTATAAGTAAAAAAGAACCTTCCCAGAAATCAGCTCAGTTTCTCACTGATTTGGTCTGTGGCAAACTGTTTACATCAACCCCAACCATACTGTTATAAAGAGCAGGTTAAGTAAAGACAATTACAATCTGCATCAATGCCTACAATATGTCTCTGCCCAAGTCAGAGACAGTGGAGAGATAGATAAACTTCCATTAGGTCACTATTTCATTTTCCAGGCAAATTTCTCATATGACAAGAACCAGCATATCCTTGTCAATGTGATAATTAAAGATTTCCTGCCTTAAATTGGGCGTTAGCTTGAAACCTGCCAGCCTGCTCTTTGCTCATGTAACAATTGTCACAAAGGTTCTAGGAGATGAGGAGTATTCATTAAACTACTAGTTTAAATTATATTGTTTTTATGGTTTTCTTTAAATTATATTATTTCTATGAAGTAATGTTGGCTTTTCAATATATATAATTTAGATTCTGAATATAGCAGATGAGTGTTACTAACCTGCTTCCTCCCCACAGAAAAGTAACCATAATCCTCCACTCTAATCCATTGGTTTCCTTCACCTCTATTTTCCCCATCTTTTACTTTACCCCCTTGGTATTTTGAATTCTGCAGCAGATATATAGGGTTTGTTTTGGTTTAGTTTTGTCTGTTCTTTTCTTCTGTTTATTAATATTCCACATGAGTATAATCATCTGATATTTGTATTTCTCCTTTTGGCATATTTCAATTAGTATAACCTCCTCTAGTTCCATCCAAGTTGTTTCTAATGGCAAGATATTAAATTAGTGTTTTTGCATTGTTCAGGTAGATTCATAGGCATATACATGCTGTACTATATGGTAGATCTATTTGTAGTATTCAGAGATTACTCCATACTGTTTTCCACGAGGACTGTACTGGACTACAAACAATGATAAAGGATTCATTTTTCTTCACACCTTCTCCAACACTTGTTGTTTCTGATTTTTTTTTATCTGACAGAAACAGTCTATTTTGGGAGATTTCTGTGAAAGGGACGGTCAATGGAGCTTTTATTTTAATAGTAAACTCATGGTTATATCTTACATTACTAATTAAAAAACAATTAACAAAAACTATCAATTTTGAGTTTTACTCATTTGAAGTCAGACATTCAATTCAGAAGGAGTTCCATGTTGATATGGGTCATTCTTATAGATATGAGATGGTATCTCATTGTGGTTTTGATTTGCATGTCTCTGATGATAAAGTGATGATGAACATCTTTCCATGTTCCTGTTGGCCATTTGTATGTCCGGAGAATTGTCTATTTGACTTTTTAGCTGCAATGTTTCTTTTTGGTTGAATTATATGATGACTATAGTTTTGTAGTATGTTTTTGAGGACATAGAGAAAATTCTCTTTAAAAAGAAAAATACTAGGATTACAGAGTTAGGTTCAACATCTTAGTGAAGAGAAGAGTTGTACAAAATGTCAAAATTCTTGTGACAGTAAATCTTTATGAGGTGTTAAAATATAAACTTCTTACTAGTTTTATTTACAAACAAGATAATGGACTTATATCTACAACATTGCTAAAACTTTCTGGGACTATGAAGTTGAGAAGAATGAAAGTCTTAGATATCAGATGAGACTTGGGTTTCCATAAATTTATTTAACATATCCATAACTAGTTCTCTTAACCTACCTTTATTTGCAGTTATCAGTTAACCCGTCATATCATAAGTATTTATTACATGTGCATGTATGTATGAGAGGAAAATAGTTATACAGTATATTTTTCTCGATAGGCTTTACTGAATTATTTTATAAACTGTTCCACATATCATATCACCAAGGTGGTGCTGAATAATTATCTGGCTAACTAACAATACTTTTCAAACAATAACTGGAGGGTTGATAATAAAATATCACTGATTGTTCCTCATCTATTCCAATTTTTTTTGACACTAGGTCTCACTGTTTTTGCCCATGGAACCCCAGGCTCATGTTGCCCGGGATACCACAGACTCAAACAATCCCCATTCTCAGCATCCCAGGTAGCAGGAATTACAGGCATGCACCACCATGCCCAACTATTTTTTTTTTTTTTTTTGAAACTAGGTCTTGCTGCGTTGCCCTGAACAGAACTTGAACTGTGATAACTGCGATCCCTGGTCCCCACTGCTGCTTCCTAGGCTGCCGCTTACATGCATGCACCACAATGCCTGGCCCCTATTCCAACTTTTAATCCTTAACAAAAACCCCAGTTCAATTATGAATACAGATAAATACAAGAACAACTACATCAAGATTATTCTGAGGGAAAGATTACCATGTAAGGCCAATTCAGGTTTAGGAGAATTAACATTAATATTAAGCCAAGTTTCCTTTGGCTTATCAACCAGAAGTTTCCCTTCCTTTATCAACCAGAAGTACTATCTTTCATCAGAATCAATTTATGGATGATTATCATTCCACTGCTTGGGGACTACAATGTGCTCACCAAGAACAACTTCAGTGCTGTAAAAAGCATAGAACACTGATTTGACATCAAAGCTTACCTTTACTGATGGCAAAGTTACACCATCATATTGAAACCTGGTACATTTAATTTCTTAGAGACCTGATTGCACATGCACACACACACACCCACACACACACACACACCACAAATTACATCATTACCTACCCCAAGGTTCTCTCATCACCTTATCATCAGTGAACCATCTTTTTTTTTTTTGAGATTACCTCAA